>VWYE01017614.1:165686-197224 GCA_013398995.1 Alaudala cheleensis | reverse complement strand
TGGACAGAGATCTCCTTTGCTTTTAGTTAGTTTTAGCAAGCTGAGTATAATATATGTCTGGGAATAATTCATGTTTTTCTTGCTGTATTAAATGGTATAATATATGATTGAAATAACCCAAGCCTCTCTTGCTGTGCTCAATAGTAAACTCCTAGCACATATGGAGAACCAGGGTCCCTCACTCACATTTTGAAGTTGCAGTAGTTTCCAACTCGTACGTAACGTCCATGACAGAAGTCAGAGCTTTTAAATAGAAAATGAAGAAAAAATTAGAAAGATGCTGTCTTTTAATTCCTGCAAGATATGTCAGACCTTTTGTGGAGCTGGAAGAGATTTGGTAGTTATGTTTGAATAGGGAGAGCAGGGAAAGCAATGCAATATAGTCGTTGGCAGCTTCCACACTAACATTTAACAAGCTGATTTTTCTGATGTGGAGAAGCAGCAGTATTTTATTTGTTTCCACAAGGGCACATCAGAAGCACAAAGATGTGTTTTTGAGTTATGAGGAAAGATGAACATTAATAAACAGGCAGGTCAAGAAACACCACAATACAGAGGATTTAGTCATTCCTTCAACATTTGTCACCAGATGCCAGCCCTCCAATACATTTTGCTTTGAGAAATAGTTTTCAAGTCTTGCTCAGATCTGAGAGCAGTAACAGACCCTTGTGAACTTTGAAAAGGCAATCTCAATTCAGCTGCTAGTGTTTAGAGCTACACATGATGAAAAGTGCTGTAAATGACAGAATCTGTCTCCTTATAGATCTGACAAATGCAGGGGCTCTACCTGTAAGGATGACAGCTTTTTTATTGACTTGCCAAAAGCAATGGCTTCTGTGTATTGCACAACTGAACAATAAAAACCTGCAGTGATGCAAATTGCTGAGTAATCACATATCCTTTCAGTGATCAGTAAATACCTTTTTCCTAACTAAATGCTATGNAAAACAGGACAGACTTACTTTGGAATTACCTGCTACAAAGAAGGTTCCAGCCAGTAGATTACTTACAGCTCTGATGATGCTGTATGTCTGATAGCCATCAACATAGAAGGCATGGGAATTCCAAACAGTTTTGATTAATGTTTGGGGGTTTGTTTGTTTTTTAAATATAGTGATATTTGCATCTGTAACAGACTGGAGTCTGTGAATGTATCACTGAAGAGAATGATAGAGGAATATTATTTCTAACATACTGATAGAAATACAAATTTGTTGTATTCCAATGCAAATTGGAAACTTCTAAAGCAGCAATATTACAGCCCATTAAGAGACTCAGCAATGCACTAGTCAGAACTGAAGTTCTGCAGTGATACAATTCTGGTTAATATTGATGTAAGAACACAGAGCAAATGGAAGCTTTCACTCTGTTCCTTTGTTATACAAAGGGATTAATTGTAATTTGGTATAGGGTATTATTTTGATGAATTATTCCCAGTAAGATATTCACAGAACAAGAGGGACTCCAGGGTTGGTGAAGCACAACAATCATATTAGCTGGTTTGAGAAGATTTCCTTTAGCTTTTTCTTCTGAATGCAGTCATTGGAGTCTAGGGGCATGGAGATATCTGCTCAGGTTGCATTCAGGCAGCAATCCTCCTGTTGAGAAGAGGGCAGGCTCCCCAAAGGACTGTCCCTACAGTCCTCTGGTTCCTCTGTGTCTTTGTCCCATTACTTCAGTCCTTGTACATGGGAAACCACATGCAAATGTCTAAATGTGCATAGGGTAAATACAAGCAAGGGGGCAGGTTTAATTGCTTTGTGGATGCCAAATACACAATCTTGCAGAAGCCCTTTCTAAATGCATTGGGACTTTTGCCTGAATAAGGGCAGCCAGAAAGTGTCATTTGCATTTTTTCTTTCAGCACACAGGAGCTGGAAAAGTTTCAGGGAAAACCTGGAATTGTTAGCAATAGTAAACTCCTAGCACATATGGAGAACCAGGGTCCCTCACTCACATTTTGAAGTTGCAGTAGTTTCCAACTCGTACGTAACGTCCATGACAGAAGTCAGAGCTTTTAAATAGAAAATGAAGAAAAAATTAGAAAGATGCTGTCTTTTAATTCCTGCAAGATATGTCAGACCTTTTGTGGAGCTGGAAGAGATTTGGTAGTTATGTTTGAATAGGGAGAGCAGGGAAAGCAATGCAATATAGTCGTTGGCAACTTCCACACTAACATTTAACAAGCTGATTTTTCTGATGTGGAGAAGCAGCAGTATTTTATTTGTTTCCACAAGGGCACATCAGAAGCACAAAGATGTGTTTTTGAGTTATGAGGAAAGATGAACATTAATAAACAGGCAGGTCAAGAAACACCACAATACAGAGGATTTAGTCATTCCTTCAACATTTGTCACCAGATGCCAGCCCTCCAATATATTTTGCTTTGAGAAATAGTTTTCAAGTCTTGCTCAGATCTGAGAGCAGTAACAGACCCTTGTGAACTTTGAAAAGGCAATCTCAATTCAGCTGCTAGTGTTTAGAGCTACACATGATGAAAAGTGCTGTAAATGACAGAATCTGTCTCCTTATAGATCTGACAAATGCAGGGGCTCTACCTGTAAGGATGACAGCTTTTTTATTGACTTGCCAAAAGCAATGGCTTCTGTGTATTGCACAACTGAACAATAAAAACCTGCAGTGATGCAAATTGCTGAGTAATCACATATCCTTTCAGTGATCAGTAAATACCTTTTTCCTAACTAAATGCTATGTTAAAGAGCAAGCCATAGAGAAGGCATAATAAACTTCAAAGTAAATCTGCCTCCTGGCTGTTCAGCATTAGGCTGCAGTTACCATGTCACTTCAGATAGACTGCCTAACTCAGGCCACTTGATTTCTCATCTAAAGCAGACAGTTTGTAAAATCCTTCATATCACTGGATGAGAAATTATTACTTGCATTGGGGTATTTGTAGCAACTTGCCAACTGCAGTCTTGATAAGGTGATCTCTCTTGCTAAAACAGTTTGTCCCATTTTTTTCACAAAGACTAAATAGAAGACAGGTGCTCATCATCCAGCACTAGTAGTTTTGCAGTAGTATATATGTATATATATTTTTTTACTTTCCCAAAATAAAAAGCCCTTTTAATTAGCATTTTAAGGAGAGTGTTAATCAGGTAATACCATTTACCACTGCAGTCATTTTTAGGTCAGCTTCTTGGAGAAAAATCCTCACTGGGTCTATCAGTATGAGCGTTGCTGACAACAGGGATCTTCTGAGATGAGCTGAATGGAAGGCTTGATCCCAGAGAGGAATAACGCAGGACTGTAGTGCACAGGACCAGTCCTGGACAGGTAGCATTGCTCAGCAAGGACATGGTGAGTGTGACCTTGATGGTGACTGGATCCTCTGCACCTGCTGGGAGTGTGGGGCCCTGGCTGCACTGCCATGTACCACAAACCCTGAGCTGGATGCAGTGAGTGAATGTGCACATACCCTGGGCAAACATTAATCTTTCAAGGGCACACGCTCTAGCAGACAAGCAGAGAAATCCCCATTTCTCTTGTAAAGTAAGTCTACTTGGAATAACTAATATCTTCACTTAAGCTTTAATAATACAGTCCATGGTATTTTTTGAAAAAGCCATTTCCTCCTACAAATGCCTTTTCAGCTAGAATTGGTGCACTGAAAAAAAAAATTCATCATTCTGCAAATCTCTAAATATACTGTCTGCAATGCATTGATATTAGGTCAATGTACTAAAAAACAACACAAGCACAAACTGCAGTGCCTTTATTTGGCAGAAAACTGAGGATGCTTATTGGACAAAAGTATCTGAATCACTGATAACTGATGGGTGTATTTAACTCCAGCCAAAGCCCAAACTGCCTACTGTATTTCCCCTGTGCAGCTCCCAGCAATGTACAGTCTTAGTAATGAGTCTTTGCACTTGACACAGTGCAGGTTTTTGTTTGTGTTTTTTTCCCCAAAACCTTCTGCTGTTAATTCCCCCTGCCTTTTAAAAAAATTCTTAATTCTTTCTCCCTGCAGGTTTAGAATTTTACAGTAGTTGAAAAGATTTTGTCCCGATTGTGAAGAGTATTTTCCATACAGGTAAATAGTTTCCATGCAGGTATCACTGAATGAAGTGGCACTATACAAGTGGCACTTTCTTCTCTATGTGACCTAGAGGTGTTCTGGTCTCTCCACTCAATAGCTGATTTGAGAATCTGCAGAGAGCTGGAGGAAATGGACAGTGTGATAAATTTAGCAGAGGAGGAAATTTGGGGGAGAAATATTATAGCTTACTCTGATGTGGAGAGAAAGGCAGAAAAAAAGAGTTGTCATGGCTCAGCATGGGAAAAGAAGTTTGGAAAGCAAGCATCTGAATTTTCAGTCCTACCTGCAGAGGCCATGCTGCTCCATGCCAGTCCTGTGCTCTTTCTTCTCTATTTTAGGTTGCAATCTCTGTAATCTGGGTGTATGTAATCTGATTGTGTATGGCTGGAGATTGCNCCCTTGTGAACTTTGAAAAGGCAATCTCAATTCAGCTGCTAGTGTTTAGAGCTACACATGATGAAAAGTGCTGTAAATGACAGAATCTGTCTCCTTATAGATCTGACAAATGCAGGGGCTCTACCTGTAAGGATGACAGCTTTTTTATGGACTTGCCAAAAGCAATGGCTTCTGTGTATTGCACAACTGAAACAATAAAAACCTGCAGTGATGCAAATTGCTGAGTAATCACATATCCTTTCAGTGATCAGTAAATACCTTTTTCCTAACTAAATGCTATGTTAAAGAGCAAGCCATAGAGAAGGCATAATAAACTTCAAAGTAAATCTGCCTCCTGGCTGTTCAGCATTAGACTGCCTAACTCAGGCCACTTGATTTCTCATCTAAAGCAGACAGTTTGTAAAATCCTTCATATCACTGGATGAGAAATTATTACTTGCATTGGGGTATTTGTAGCAACTTGCCAACTGCAGTCTTGATAAGGTGATCTCTCTTGCTAAAACAGTTTGTCCCATTTTTTTCACAAAGACTAAATAGAAGACAGGTGCTCATCATCCAGCACTAGTAGTTTTGCAGTAGTATATATGTATATATATTTTTTTACTTTCCCAAAATAAAAAGCCCTTTTAATTAGCATTTTAAGGACAGTGTTAATCAGGTAATACCATTTACCACTGCAGTCATTTTTAGGTCAGCTTCTTGGAGAAAAATCCTCACTGGGTCTATCAGTATGAGCGTTGCTGACAACAGGGATCTTCTGAGACCAGCTGAATGGAAGGCTTGATCCCAGAGAGGAATAACGCAGGACTGTAGTGCACAGGACCAGTCCTGGACAGGTAGCATTGCTCAGCAAGGACATGGTGAGTGTGACCTTGATGGTGACTGGATCCTCTGCACCTGCTGGGAGTGTGGGGCCCTGGCTGCACTGCCATGTACCACAAACCCTGAGCTGGATGCAGTGAGTGAATGTGCACATACCCTGGGCAAACATTAATCTTTCAAGGGCACACGCTCTAGCAGACAAGCAGAGAAATCCCCATTTCTCTTGTAAAGTAAGTCTACTTGGAATAACTAATATCTTCACTTAAGCTTTAATAATACAGTCCATGGTATTTTTTGAAAAAGCCATTTGCTCCTACAAATGCCTTTTCAGCTAGAATTGGTGCACTGAAAAAAAAATTCATCATTCTGCAAATCTCTAAATATACTGTCTGCAATGCATTGATATTAGGTCAATGTACTAAAAAACAACACAAGCACAAACTGCAGTGCCTTTATTTGGCAGAAAACTGAGGATGCTTATTGGACAAAAGTATCTGAATCACTGATAACTGATGGGTGTATTTAACTCCAGCCAAAGCCCAAACTGCCTACTGTATTTCCCCTGTGCAGCTCCCAGCAATGTACAGTCTTAGTAATGAGTCTTTGCACTTGACACAGTGCAGGTTTTTGTTTGTGTTTTTTTCCCCAAAACCTTCTGCTGTTAATTCCCCCTGCCTTTTAAAAAAATTCTTAATTCTTTCTCCCTGCAGGTTTAGAATTTTACAGTAGTTGAAAAGATTTTGTCCCGATTGTGAAGAGTATTTTCCATACAGGTAAATAGTTTCCATGCAGGTATCACTGAATGAAGTGGCACTATACAAGTGGCACTTTCTTCTCTATGTGACCTAGAGGTGTTCTGGTCTCTCCACTCAATAGCTGATTTGAGAATCTGCAGAGAGCTGGAGGAAATGGACAGTGTGATAAATTTAGCAGAGGAGGAAATTTGGGGGAGAAATATTATAGCTTACTCTGATGTGGAGAGAAAGGCAGAAAAAAAGAGTTGTCATGGCTCAGCATGGGAAAAGAAGTTTGGAAAGCAAGCATCTGAATTTTCAGTCCTACCTGCAGAGGCCATGCTGCTCCATGCCAGTCCTGTGCTCTTTCTTCTCTATTTTAGGTTGCAATCTCTGTAATCTGGGTGTATGTAATCTGATTGTGTATGGCTGGAGATTGCAGAATGCAAAACAATGCCTTCCCAATGAAGGCTCTCCTGGATGGTGTTCTGGAGGGTTGGATTTGCTCAGTGCCTTTGAACAGTGTATCCTTACCATGTCAGTGTGCAGCTTTTCTGTGATTCATTGTTACAGACCGTGGGGTCTAATTTTCAAAAGCACTGACTTGCAGCTGCACTTCAAGTAGATGTGCTTTAAAGCAATAACTACAATGTTGCATTAGTTGGTTCAAAAAGTCAGGCATGAGGAGTCTCCTTTGGGCACAGAAAATTCCTTTGTAATATTGGCATTATTTTCTCTTTGTCTATAATCAGAAGTAGCTGTAGGGGGGAAATCCCCTCACCTCAAACAAATGGCATTTATTTCATAACACCTCTAATGTTTATGAAGTCCTAATATTATCTGTCAGATACTATAAAAAGCCCTAAGCTTTTTAAATTAATAATTCTGTTGTCAGAGGAAGCTTTGAACACTGTGCTGTAAATATCTCAGTGAGCAAGTGATATATTTTAAGTATACAAACAAAATCTGGGCTGAGGTGGACTTTGCACAGATGTTAAAACACAAGGCTGTTAAGTTGGTTGGGTTTAATCAAACAGAACAAAAGTGGGCTACTGTGTAGTAAGAGCGAGGTGAGCAGTATGGTAGTTGATCTGTAGTCCCAGGCCAAATAAGTCCTTCAACTAAAGGAAGATTTCATTTCATTTAAGAGGATAATTTCAAATGAGATGAAAAGGCCAAGTGAGCTGTGGAAATGAACACATGGAAAGCTAAATACCAGACCAGATACAGAATGAGGAAGCTTGATCAGGTGCTATACACTTGCAAAATAATCAGGAAACTATTGGAGAACAGGGGGAGAGGGGAAGAAGAACTTAGCCAGCAGAAGCACAAGTGTAGGAAAGTGCTAGGAGAGTGAGCTGATGATGAGCACAATCAGCACTTGGGCATCAAAAGCAGCGCTGAGACAGTAGAATTAATTGCTGCAGCAATTTGTTCTGTCTGTGCTCTAGGTTTAGACTCAAGAAGGTGCTTTGCTGATCCTCTGTGGAGGGGACAGCATTTGCTTCTGGCTCTTAATCTACAGCATTGTCTAATCCTGTGTGCCATGTATTTTGCCTCGCTAGTGACTGTTGGCAATGCTTACATGAATGCATACACTGCCCTTTTAAAATAAGAAGAACATGGAGGTTTTACAATTAAAAGTGTGTATTTCAGTTTTGTTGCTTGCTTGTTTTGCCTCACAGGAGGATTAATGGGAGCATTTGGCTTAGCTTCTTTATGCTGTGCACTCACATGTATCCTTTCATCGTGTCCTCTCCAAATCATATTCAAGAATTCCCAGTTGTTCCTGTTTTCTGGCAATTTCACTGGATGAGGTATGGTCCTTTGTGAAACTCTTGAGGTCACCCAAATTAATAGTATTTTTATTTTTATGCAGATTGCTTTCTGAGACTGTTATGTTTATTTTTTGTTGTAGAATAGGGCTTACTAATTGTGCGAGTTTCACAGTTATCACCTAAAGTTTTCAGGTAGAAAAAAGGAGGAAAAATTGATAAATCTGGAGGAATTCCAGGAGCAGTTACCCCAGCTTTGTCCCCAGAAAAGATTCTGGGACAATTAAATCGTCAATTTTAAAAATGCTGAAGATGATGAAGTGGTTAAAAATCCCAATAGGTTTGTGAAAAACAAGTAATTTTCAACTAATCCAATTTAATTCTTGGGCAGGACAATAGATGCAGTATATGGGAGCGACAGATGAGTTTACTTCCATTTAGATTTTGACTTTTTTCTCATGGTATCTATATACTACACAGGAAATTATGTCCAGCCTGAAAACACTGCACACAGTGGAGTGGAAACCATTCAAATCTTATATATCATTGCCAGAGTAAGAGGGAATTTAAAGTGAGGCTGAAACAGCTAGTTTCTGTTCAATATTTTCATTAAGCACTTGGGTAATCCAGTGGGGGTTAAAGTGGTCAAATGCACACAGGACATCACACTGTTAAGCTGTTAGGATGATAGAAGACAAAATTAGAATGCAAAGTGATGTTAATTTGACAGAAAAGGCTAAACCAACAGGACCAGGTTCAGGTTTTTGAAGTCCAATATGTAAAGAAGATAAGGGACAAGCTGGGGCAGAAAATGGGGAGTAGTAACTGCCCAGGAGTGTAAATGTCAGGGAAAGATACTGGAGTGGAAAAGAGCAGAATTTGTATTTTTATAAAACCACATATTTCATTATTTAATAAGAATGTGGATAACTTGAAGGTAGCTCAAAGCACAGAATGAAAATTGAAGGAAGTGGTTATGTTTTAATATAAATAAATGGACAGGAAAATAGTATCTTGGTTTGCAATGAGT
The DNA here is from genome assembly GCA_013398995.1 of Alaudala cheleensis. Taxonomy (NCBI): domain Eukaryota; kingdom Metazoa; phylum Chordata; class Aves; order Passeriformes; family Alaudidae; genus Alaudala; species Alaudala cheleensis. The sequence goes on along the minus strand of VWYE01017614.1, from coordinate 188,404 downwards.
TTTGTACAGAGGGTGGCTGCTATTTGTTCTGCTTTAATACTTGAGACAAAACAGTAGCACATTGGTTCCATGTGGGAGAAAGAAATTCAGATGGGAGTTTAGCAATGATGTAAAATGGAAGGGCTCTGGACACCTCTGCAGGCGTTGAAGACTGACCAGATATTTTTTGGGAATGAGAACTGAGATGCACACAACCCCTCTATTAAAACACAGGACTGAAAAGTAAGGTGTCTTCTGTACCATTTTGACTCCACTTTTCTGAGACTGTCCTTATCCAAGTAAATTAGTTGGGTATTTCCCCTCATCTTTTAAGTAAAAGGTAAAGAAAAGGTAAGGGTGAAAAGGTAAAATTGTAATCCCTATCTGATTATAACTCTATGTTGGTGTCTTCCTTTCCAGAATGGTTGTTCTTGTGATGCTCTCACAGCCTTTTCTGTATTCTGTCTGAAATCTTGCTCACTTGATGTCTTTTATCTGTGGGATGGCTGTTCCTGCTGAAACATTGAAAATGTGTTCCAGGAGATAATTTAAACTGTTTGATCTCATATGATACCTGCTAAAATTTTAAACTTACAAGCTAAGCCAAACCAACTGGTGTAAAATATAGGCATGAGAGATGCTGTACTGGTTGGAAAGCAAGACTAGTGGGAGACTCTAAATCAGAAATACAATTTAATAGGAAAATTGGAAAATAAAGGTGACAGTAAAAGAAAAAGAAAAAAAAAGAAAATACCCTTGACGGAGTCTGAATACAACCTGACACCCTGTTTGTTAGGGTGGTGGTAGCAGTCCAGATGAAGTGGTCTCATTGAAGCAGTGATCCCATAGAAAGATCTGGCAGCTCCTGTCCTCTGGGAACCCAGTCAGTAAGGACTGTGCTGTCCCAAACTCCGGATTATATCCAGGTGGGAATGCTTGGCTCCTCCTCCCTGGGCAGAGCATCTCACAATGGGCTGATGTCATTCTATGAGTCATACAATGAGTCCTTGATTGCCTATTAAGCAGAGACAGCTCCTGAAGGGAGTTACCTGTGAGTCATTGGGCAGGGCATTGATGGGCCATTAACAGCAGATAGTCCAGAGGGAGGGGGCAGGGGAAACACTGCCCCACCTGGTTCCAAAAGCCCATGAAGATGGTGATAGAATACATACTTTGGGACCATCTTACATTACAACCTAGGACAGATGCTCAGTAGAGCAAGTGACAAAAAGCCTCACCAGACTTCACCCAAAAGGAAAGGATGTCCAAAGGCTTTAGTCATGCAGTGAAAAGAGCTGCTGTTTTCATGTTAGCAAGTTTAAGAGGAAGGGGGGTGTTGGACTGAAATAGCATGTGAAAAAAGTAAGGTACATCATGGATCTGGAGCATGACAGGGCGCAAAAACTAAAGGAACAAGTCATTGGGTTTTTGCTACTGAAGAAAAAATCTGTGTTGTCTTTGGGCTGGGCAAGGCTGTGGGTAATGACAGCCTATAGTGTTGGATCCTGTGGTTGTGGAAACAGAACTTCATGCATCCTGTTAGGTAATCATGTCTTCTACCAAAAATTACTTGGCACCATCATGTTATCCTTCTCCTCATTAAAACAATCCTGTCAGGATCCTGAATTTTGGGGTTAATTAAGAAAAAAGTTAATGTGTATTACAAAACCTAGTTTAAAAGAAGTACTGTTCAGGGAAATACAAGTTAGCTGATATCATCATCCCTCCCTCACGGAGATGACAGATAGTTCTTTTTTCTCAGACAGCATGATCCAAAAAAATGAGCAACCCACTGTCTTTTTCTCTGTTTTCCATGCTTGTACGCAAGTAGGGCAGAAGAGACATGCAAATTGTTGACTGAAGATTTAAATCTTACTTCTGTTTCACTTATGCTCTGAACTAACCAAGAACTAGAAACCTGAAATATTTTCAGTCCAGTAGAGGACCCAGTAGAGGAGCAGAAAGCTTAGACAATGGAAACTTCTTTAAATCTTGGAGGTCCATTGGAAGCCATTTGCTTTCAAACAGGTGGGTTTTTTTGGTTTTGTTTTTTGGTTTGTTTTTTTTGCATGTTTTGGGTTTTTGGAGGGTGGTTCTTCTTCTCCTAATGGAAAGAAAAATATTCTTGTTAAGGAAGAAGCAGAAAGATTTCTCTCATTTGATATAACAGTTATATTTTTGAAACATTTCATTAGAGCCTCAGTTCAATGCTCAGTCTTTTACAACCATTGTCTTGTGGACATCAGCTCGTATCATGAACCAACACCTTTTCTTCTGCCATGAATTATAATGCTGTTGTTTAGTGAGCAATCAGATGTTGGATTTTCCAACTCTGGATATGTCTTGTTTTATACTTTACATGACAAAAACAGGACTGACAGGTGTTTTGAGAAGGTGATTTTAAAACTACTGCTGTGTTCAAAAGGCTCTGTTCCACAGGTAACCTGACCATCTCCTGAGTAAGGGGTATAATATATTTTGTTTGTAGCAAGGGGTAAAAGGAATCAAATATTCTTCTAATAGTAAGACCTAAATGTAGAACAAGTCCAGACAAGGGCTCTTCAGATATAGCTCTGCTCTTTCAGATATAGCATAGGAAATAAAATGAAAATGCAACCTTTTGCCAATGATAATGCATTCATGGGTCTGTTTGCACAGCGCAATATGAAATGCCTTTATGAAATGCTGTCGTATGAGTGACACATGTCAGATGAAGCTCTTAAGGGGTATCTGGCATCACACACTCAACAATTACATGTTTGATTGCACAAAATAGAGTATTCAAATGATGCCAGCAGTTCCTGTTAATGTCAGAAGCTAAATTCAAGCCCAACTCTCACACAAGTTTTACATACTTTCTAGAGCTGTCATTCTGTGATACTCTGTCTTTGGTTTCTCTTCTTTCTAAAATAATTTTTTCTTCCAGCTTCATTCTTCAGATGTGTATTATCAAGTTGTGTAATCAATGTACTATTAAACTGTAAAGCTCTGCATTTGGGTCCCACACTCCCAGTAAAATCTCAACCTGACCAAGAGTTACATTCAAAGCTGACTTGGGTTTCTGTTACAGCTGTTGATCACATGCAGTACCTGAGGCAAGCAGATACTGGGATATTTACATTCATGTTCTTGTCTGTGCCAAAAGCCAGTATCAGCACCTGCATTCATGTCATCTGTCAGCAGCTTCTCTGTGATTAAATGTTTTACTTTTCAGCACAGAATCTTTTAAGTTGTTTAAAATTACTAGAAGGGCCAGACTGATTTACTGCTATGTCATTTAATGACAGCTATTGGTATGTGGGACATTATCTTGGAACTAGAATCAAATCAAAGAACAAACATTCTTATAAAATACAGTCAGGACTTACTGTTCATTGATATTTGGGGAAAAGATGTGTGCATGCAAACACACCTAAATGTCACAATAAACCTCTATAGAGTTGTTTATGTTTGTTTCCTATTTTGTGTTATGGCATTTGTGAATTAATTACATTTTACACAACTGCAGAATGTTTGTCATGTCTCAGTGTGTATGATATACAACTGATGTTCAAGTAAGAAAGAGAGCATCAAACTTGATGAGCAGTGTCAAGCCCAATCTGGAAAAGACAGACTATCCAGAGAAAACAGATTCAAGAGTGTATTTGCTCTTACTGACTTTAACATCAGTACTTGATATCAGGGTCTAGCTAGTGATGGTTTCCTTCTCCTTTCTAATGATTGGATAATTTTGTTTCAATGCCTTGAAATAAAGCATTTTAAAATCAATTATGTTACCCAACTGTAGCAGTGGGGGTTTTTTGGGGAAAAGCCTTTACTGGGCCCAGTCAGCCTCTCCAGTGGAAAGGTCACTTGGGTAAATCAGACAGTGCAATCAAACTCACCCAAGCACACAGCCACGGACTACCACAGCAAGGAGAGGAAGAATGCCCTTTGCCCAGATAAATTCCAGCAAGCTTTATTCCAGGACACTGAAGGGGATATGGATGCCAAAGAGGGCTAACATAAGGCTCTGCCTTAAGTATGGTTTTGGGCATCCAATGACCTTGAGGCACAGGGAAAGTGCAAGGGACAGGTGAGGTCAGTGACCTATAAGGAAGACAGGGCTGGTCACTGCGGTACCACAGTCAGTGGGACAACAGGGAAAGAAGAAACCAGGGAAGGATTTGGGCTTCAGGTAGGATTACACTGAGTCACCAGGCCTTGCAGGGGAATCTCCATGACAACCTTGCCAAGGCCAGACATTGGGCATGACCTCCAATGGTTGCAGGAACTCCACACCCCACAAAGAGGTTTTCTGGGATCTCTGATGGTTGCTTTTTTGAACAGTGGAATTTCTGTTCAGTTGTTATCTATGGCAAGCACCCAGACAACCTGTCTCCTGTCCTTTTTGGTTTGTAGCAGTCTGACAGCAGTATTTGCTTCCAGGACTTCATCATTGACAAAATGAGCAGAAGGTATTCATTTCACTTTCACAGTGCCCTCCCCAAAATCAGCATGATGTTGCGCCATATACATAATTTATCACTAATCCCATGACAGTAAAACTACATGAGGATGTCTCCAACATTATCCAGGGTGAAAAGACAATTATTTTTTTCTGTGTCACTGTTTCCATCACACTGCTTATCACTATGAAAACACATAGTCCATGAAAATCACCCAATCACTTTGATAACCTTTGTCAGAACATTAACCAAACACCAGCCTGAAGCATATTTTAAGGCCTACTGCCAAATTTCCCTTTCGGGGTTTGATTTAGGCTAGCTCCTGAACCCCAATGGGTTTGCCCGGCGAAGGACGAAGGTAAAAGACAGGAGGTGCCCCTTTTTCTTCTCGGGACCAGGGTCCCTGCTTATTTGATCCAGGAGAAGCCAAAAGACGAAGACCCGCAGAGTTCCCCGCTTTCAACTCTTGGAGAAGGGGAGGGAAAAGGGGAGGGGGAAGGGGAGGAAACCACAACCAATAGAAATTGATGCAGGAGGAGGGGAAAGGGGCATGGGGGAAGGAACAAACCAAAATGCAACAAACTAGAGGGGTATTTCAGGAGATACCATGTGCAAGTATAATAATTATCCAGTGCAATAATATAACAGAAATGGATCAACTATTTAGTACAGCCTACTTTTCTGCCATGGCTCATCTCAACTTGGTATCTTCAATGTAACAAATAGCAGACTAGCACATAGACAACAGTGTAGAGATGGCATTGCTCACTGGGAGCATGTTGATTTTTTATAAGCTAAATAGATTAGTGTAAACAGTGTACATGATAATTCATCCATTAGCACCTCTGATGTGATTGCCAGTGGGTCTGAATACATCGCTCATTTTTAGTATCCAGAACTCAAGTGTGAGAAGCAGGACACAATCTTACTTCCTCTGGGGCCAGAGGGAAAATGTTTCATTAAATACTTGGGGGGTGGTCTTCTCCCAAAAGCAAAAATAGGGTGAGCCTGTACACTTGAACATTATCCTGATACATGCCATGATTTTTGTACCCTCCTCTCCTTTCTGCCCCACCACAGCACCTGTGTAGGGCTTTTTGATTCAGTTTTTCACAGAAGCGGAGATTGGCAATTCAGATTTGGTGGTCAAGGGTAATTGGTTTAAAGAAGAGATTTATAAAAATTATGGAAGATATAGGGATGTAAACAGCACATGCTTCCCTAATCAGAGCTCACAAACCAGTTTGTGTTTTTGGTTTTTTTTCCCCAGGAAGCTCTTGCATCACAATAATTGCTTAATTATTTCTACAAAGTAGATAGGTGTATGAAACTCCTGAGCTTAGCTTCAGTCCTTTCAAAGGGCAATAATATGAAAAGAAAAAAATAAAAATAAAAAAGTATTAACGTTTTCTTTAAAGATAAAAAATACATGTGTTTTAAGTACAGCTTTTGAATAAGATTTTTTTCAGCAGGTAACAAACACCTGGAAAAGGGTTCAATCTGTAACAGCTGCTTCTGATTTTTTTACTAATAAATATAGGAGAAAATTCATAATTTTTTGATAAAATGTTCTTTATTTCAGTTTTACAGGAGTTTTCAACATAATCATGTTTATATAAAGCAAAAATTGAAGTATGTTTCTGAAATGATTGATCATACTTTTCATTTTTATTTCTACATTCTTTTTTTCCTATGGTCTTTTTTTCTGTAAGTGAAATAGCTTGACAAACTCATGTGTTCTGTTGTATGACTTCAATATGTAGTTTTAATTGAAGAAAAGCAAACAGGTTTGGCTTTTTTTCCTGCATGACAGAATACAACATTGCTTTTTCATGACAGTTGTTAATGAAAATTTTAAAAACTACTTCCTCTTGACAGTGTCTCCCATTTAAATGCCTGTTAGATTTCTTTCTTATTATGTCACACTGGAAATAGCTATATTTCACTGTAAGATAATGAAAACCAAATGTTATTTTTCCAAGTGGCAAAGGTGATCACTTTTAAGTAAGTTCAAGTGAGCTGCACACAGATAAGAAATCTGTACTTAACTGTGAAGTAATTGAAAGAAAATATAATGAAATTATTACTGAGAGTGCTTTGTTTGGATTGAGTTAATCACTATCAGCAAATTACCAGACATGATTTTGAAAATTGAACTACACAATAACTTTGTAAACCATGGTTGCAGCACCAATCACAGTGTAGCAAATTAACTGCTGGGAAAGTAAATCTATAGCTATGCCTCAGTACCTGTAAAGTGCCTCTGTGCTGTCACTGAGACAGTCCTTTTTAAGAGCAAAAACCTACGTATTTTCGAGTTTATGTAGCTTGCCTGTATTTTCTGGTGGAGAGGAGATAATGTCCCTGAGGTCACTTTCATTTTGTTACATTAAGGTAAAGGCCTCTGAAAATGGATTAAGAATGGGATTTAATTTTCAAAAGCATTACTGTAAAGTGTGCTTGATGTGAAAATGGCTTTTTGTTCATATTCCAGTTATTGTGCCCATTAGATACTATATTGGTTAAAAAAAAAGCACCCGACAGTGAATTGTAATGGATACATGAATTACTTCTCACCATCTTTCCTATTGCATTATGTATCATTCTGCTTGGAGCACAATATTAACATTATTTTCTAGAGAATAGCATTTTCTTCATTTCTGTGACATTTTAATCAAGAAATTAAGAAATACTTGTTATACTTACACTGAAAAATATAGGTTTATTCCTTCATATTAACTTCTGTAACCAAATTTAAGTGCAAGTACTTTTTACAAAATTCACCACCAGCAACATCAAATGCATACAAAGCCAAAATGAAGATTTAATGGGAAGATTGTCAATGGCATATCTCAGTTAGTATTTCCTTTTCCTTTTGGAAATCTCTTCTGCCTAATTAGGGTAGAATGACCTACTTAATGTTAATCCAGTGTAATTATATTAAGTAGAGCGCTCTAAAAGTTAATAGCTGAGCACTGTCAAACTGGGGAACCAAAGCAATTCTGATTCCTTTTGACTGCTGTATCCATCACTCTTGACTACATTTTGGGCTACTCTTGTAAGCATAAGTTAGGAGCTGCTTGCTGTGGTGTACAGTTATGTCTGAAGTGCTCATGCTTGCAGTAGTGGAGGGACCAATTTGAGTGCAGGGGGCCAGCGAGGTGTCCCTTCCCAGGAGCCAGGACTGTCTGTGGACATCACCCAGGAGGGTTATTGCTAGCCAAAGAAAGAAGCTCACAGGAGGCAAGTTCCTGGGGATGAGGAAACTTTGTGATAGGAGATTGCCATGGCAATGGAGATGCCAAGGTAAAGATGTATGTGGAATGGTAAAAAAGGCCTAGGACAGGCAGCATGAGGAGCTGATGAAAGCTGTCCCAAGAGTTCTAGCAAGGTCTCGGAGAAGCACGTGGCCTTGGACTGCTGATTTGACACAGTACTGGGGGCATGCAGAAAGCTGGGAGAGAGGCTTAAGGCCTGGATAGATATGCAGAGCTACCAAAGGTATGAAAACGCAGGTGGTAAAGCCTCAGGAGCCAGCTGTGCCTCACGCCAGAGGGCTGAGTGCAGCTGAGATGCCCATGGGTTTCTAGGGGCTGGTCCCTGGGGGAGTCTCCCTGGGAGAGTCCCTTTAAAGCACACTCAGGTGGAAAGACTGCATTGTACTCAAGTTGCCCTTTAGCTCAAAATTTAAACATATTGGCGCTGTGCTTCACTTGGGCTGGTGTGGCAGGAATCAGATAGAGCTGCTCTTTTTAACAGTAGTAGGAATTGTATGCATGTAAAGGATGATTTTGGTCTCTGTTAATAATTATTTATTAAGTACTGATGGAATGAACAAAAAAGATTGAGTGCATTTAAGTACACAACTTAGACATTTCCCTGGCAAAGCTTTAATATTTGATGCAGAGACTGTTTTTATGAGCAAGCATATGGTCACAGCAGGTGTTAACTAAAATGGCCTGAGAAGGGAATGTGATTTTCCTTCCCTCCCCCAGTCTTCCAGCCCAGTGGATGTGCTGTCCATGGCAAGTTCTAATGAGGGGTGTGAGAATCTGCAGCACAGCTCCCCCCTTCTTTCTTCAGATATGGGTTGTGCTTCTCCATGATTGCTGCAGTAATGGGCTTACCCTCTAGGAGCAGTGTGTACCTCCACGATTTATTTCTCCATTTCCAATTTCACACTGCAAACTTCCTGGGTGCTTTGCCACAAGTTTTCTGTTGATAGATGCGTCAGGGCAGTCATGAGGAAGGCGAGGAAATGTGCTGTGCCCTTGGCTGAGGATGTGATGGAAAGCCAGTGCAGGAAGAACTGCGTCACCGTTTTGCCCCGAATAAACCCCAGTGCACAAAGCAGCTATGGAGAGACCACACAGCGCAGTGAGCCCAGAGCTGGCCTGGGGGTCATTGTGGCCCTGCAGCAGGGGAAAGACAGCTCTGAGTCCATCTGCTCCAGTGTTGTACTCCAAGTCCTGCTTTAGAGGTGTGAAAGGAGAATTTGTCTCTTTTGGGCTGGCTGCTCTCAGTGTCTCCTAGAGCCCTATGTACTGCAACACCCATAGGCAAATATAGGAGTGTGCACAAGCACCATTTGCCTGAGGCAGCCATTTGCTTGCAAAGCCCCGTGAGGGGTGGCCACTGACCTGAGGCAGAGGTTTGCTGAGGCTCCCCACACACGGTGGCCATTTGCCACAAGCAGATGTTTCCCCAAGGCTCCTCAGGTGTGGTGGCTATGAGGTGGCTGTCTGCTTCATAGGCAGAGGCCGTTTTCTGGAGGTAGCTGAGCTGCTGGTTTCATCTCTGAGGGGACAGTGTGTCCTGCAGGCTGTGACCTGGACACAGTGACAGGGAAACAGTGCTGCCAACATCTGAGAGCAGGAAATTGATGACAGCCAAGCAATAACAAGGACAGCAGGAGGCAGCTCTGTGCTGCTCTCTGACCCATCATATTTGCAAGCAGAAGGCAGCCCTTGAGGAACAGCCATAGGGAAACACTGACTTGAAGTGACTGATCTTGGGAAATCATGTGCCGCACTGATAGCAAAAGGACAAACTCACACTGACACGCAGGGATCAAAGGGGAAGAAAAAGAGAGAGTTTAATGGCGTCTTAACTATTTATACTTCTACATGGATGTTTCTCATAGGATAAAAGGAAGAGTATTTCTACACACACATTGGCTACTACATATGCTTGTCAAAGAAACTCGTCCCACCAGAAGGAACGAAAACATGCGGGATGTTTAGGGAACTGTCCCTGTTGTTTACATACTTGTACATGGGAAAAACTGACTCCGAACTACAGCTTATCAGAAGGCTTAGAAATTCAGGGCGACAATCATGAAGCTTCATAGGGAGGTCTGTGGTGGTGGCTCTACTTCTCATACCTTCAGGTCCATCTCTGCCAAATGCTTGACATTATATTGTTCCAGTTCAATGACAAATAGTAGTCACCCAAGCTATTGAATGCTGTAAGGGAAAATAAGTACTCTAAAGCTTTGTTCTTTTTATCTAACAGTCTTGGGCCTAATTTCACAAGTTAGTTGAGAATCAAAAATAATTACATCATTTCTAAAGGAATGGAAAATTAAGCCATTGAGAATAAAATTTACCAAATTAAACAAAACTTTTGAAAAACAGTGAACTATGGTTTGGAAATCCTATTTTTACAAATAGACATTGTGATTCTTGATCTATGAAGATAGACAAGCATTAATTGAATGGAGGTATCATTTGCCCATGTTTTAGTCCAAACTTTAATCACACACAAAAAAGTTGTAAACAAGTAAGTGTGCATCCTTATTTTGTTAAGAGCTCTGCTCCAGCAGTGTGAAAACCCTTTGAAAGTGCAAGGAGGAAGAAATCACTGAGAAAAGCAGAGATAATTCAGTAAGTAAGAATGCAGAGAGAGGAAGAGGAAAGGCACAAGTTCAGGAGGCTATTGGAAGGTCAGGAAGAAGATGAAATGGATAACAGCATAAGAAGACACACAATGAACAAAATAGAAATGAGTGAAGAAAATGTCAGGTAAGGAATGGTGCTGGGTGTAGCATTGTCATGGGACAGTCAGAGTTGTTTGTGGTGTATGGGAGATGAACGTGGGTGTCTTGAATACTCACAGAAAGCCAAGTGCCATGTCAACCACAGTGCCTTCACTTCTTTGCTTGGCAGCATATTTGTAACTGATGTCTTGTAGGGTTTGTCCCCTTGTGACTGGCTCAGTCTGGATTTGCGTGTTTGTAGGCATACCTTTGAAGGCTTTTCCCAAACAGATGTAAAACCTAATGGTGCCTGGTTGCTTACTTATTCTGCCTCACAGGTATTTGAAAGTGCTGCTTTTGAAAGGCTGTGTGCTAAAGTTACATTTATTCCTCTGGGCAGCATGAAAGAAAAACCCATCTGTTTGGAAAATGTAATATTCTATTCCTTGCCTGAAATAAAGTTTAGTTTGTAAACATCTGTGAAATCTGAGAGCTCTTGCAGTGCAAGTGCTGCCTCACTACCATTTTCCACGAGGAAGAAGTAGGATGGGGAAGATGGTGCCCTGCTGCTCCCTGGGGAATACTTTAATGTTCTTTGCTGGCAGTGCACTGTCACTTGCTCTGGGTGGCACCTGCTTCTTCTATCTCCCCTGGAGAAGTCTGAAATGCAGTCACTGCATGCAGAATCTCAATAAATAATGTGAGCTAAAAACCAGACAGGAAATAGAATGATCTTTACTCTGAGACATATAGTCTTGTCTGATACCTGGGGAGTGTCACCTGAAGTCAAATGATATTTTCAGAAAAACTCCTTAGTCAGACACTATTTCTTTGTGTCAAAGTAATTTTTCTCTTTGGATTTACCTAACCAGGTGGATGCCTTCAGGAGAGAAAAAAAATCCTTTTAAATCATGATAGCCACAATCGTACAATTGAACTTTTTTTTACACAATACCTGTTGCAAATGGTATGTTGAAAAGAGGCATTTCTTTCTCTACAATAAGCTCTCAAGTCAAGTTCTCTTATCCAGGTTGTTATTAGTATTAGGTCTGGCTTATTGGTGTGCATTTGCGGGGAAAAACCAAGGCTGAACAATAAGAATTCTGTGATGATTGACTGGATTGGGACAGCTTTGGTCTTGGCTATCATAAAAGGGAATATTCAGAGTATGCAAAACTGGACATTTGTTTATGATTAAAGAAAATGGAGCATTGGGAAACCCTTTTGTGGTATAAGTCTGAGTATATTGTAATAAATACTATGATTATTATTTTCCTCATAAACTTCACCTGTTCTACACATTTTGAATTTTCTATTTAAATTTTCAATTTTAGACTCTGTCTGTGATGCTTAGTTTGAAGAAGCTTAATGTACTTCTATCTATCAGAATAGATAACTATTCTGATCTAGCTGTGGATTGGTGATTTGGAGAGCATTGAGAAACTGTTGCAGTGGAGTTAAGGAGACAGAGAAGATTTTACTTAGCTCAAACCCCAATTTTGGGTGGCAGTTTTTCTGATTGGCCACAGGCTCAGTTGTAGAGATAACATAAACCAGAAAGTTCATGTTGCTGGCTGTAAACTGCTGACATTGCTTCTCATGTCAAGGTCCATCGATCAATTTCCCAGCCTCCTTGGAATACAAGGTATGGTTTCTCTTAGCAATTCTTCATCATTAACAGAAAGGCATCCAATCACTCAAAGATATTAGAAACCGGGAACATGCTGTTTCTTTTCTTATTTCAATGTTTATAATTCTTACCATTAAAAGCTTTATCTAATTTCAATTTGTCTCACTTTGGGTTTTTTTTTTTTTGTCATTGGGTCTCCTTAAACTTATGCTGCAGGATTTAAGAGACATGATTACAGGTATTTTCTCCTTAAAAAAATTTGTAATAAAGCTGGCTATTTAGTTTCTATTTTGTCTCTTGATTTGGTTAAAAAAACCTCTTCTGTGTGTCTTTCTCAATTTTTCAGTGACCTTAAAACATCAGAAGTCCTATGTGCAGTATTTTATTATGGGTCTCAACAGTGCTTCAGAGGTGAGCAGAACCACTTTCCCATCTCTTGTTACATCTCTGCTGAGCAGCCAAGGATCACACTGGAATTTGGCACTGATTTTAGAGTTTCTGCTGTGCAAGGCAGGAGCCCCCACTCTGTAGGTATGGATGACAATCTTTATTCATAGCTTTATAACTTTGCATTGGGGTGCATTACAACTATCTGGGTGTTTTTTGTGTAGGCTCAATTTATCAGCCATATGGGTCCATTCTGATTGAATACACTCTCTTCTTTGTTGTTAATGGTTTTTACTGTGTTTCCTTTTAGTTGTATATGCAGGAATGTAATATTTACCTCCAAACTAAGTACTGTATTGTCAGTGGGACTGATTCCTGTTGTGTCATGATGACATCGAACAAATATTTTTAGTATTTGTTTTCTTCTTACTTTCAACACTTATGTAATTTAGTCAGTATTTATTCCATTAAATTAAATCCATACTTCAGGTCCTTAAACACCTTACAAAATTCTGAGCATTTCTGCTTGTCTTTATCAACCAAACTTGTAATCCCATCGAAGAATAAAGCATCTTTGGCTCTGCAGGAACTGCTCATGGAAAATAGGCTGCAGAGACATTTTGAACAGCTGTTTTGCTTGAGAATTAAAATATTGTGGAATACTGTAAGTAAAAGAGGCTTTACTCTTTTTCAGTGCTTTAGTGTTTTCAGATATCTATGCAGGTTAATGTCAGCATACTTTCTAAGTGTGCATGCAATTTTTGAAGATTTGCATGATGTTTTGGTCAACTTCACACATCGGGGCCTTTTGCTCAAATTTTTATTCAAACATTGTGCTTAAGAGTAGATTTTGGCACAAGCATGACCTACTTTTGGTAAACTTAGTTCCCCCATCCCCAGGCAAAAACGTGACAAGTTTGCATTTTTAACAAAATGGATGGACATTGTTTGAGTGCACTGCTGTTCATTCCTCATGATGCTGAAAAATTAAGATGTAGAGTGAATTAGTTTTTCTGTGTAAATATTTTTTTTTACCCATTAGGCACCTGAGGGCTCAAACAAACCTGAACTTGCATTTTACTTTCTTGAGTTTTTTTAGTCTTGGAACTATATCTTTACAGGTATTGAGAGCCTCTTCTATGGAACAAGTTAACTACTTGTTTGTTATAAATCCACATGTATCAACCCTCCCCAAAAGCCCGCATTCCTGTGTTTTGCAGAGACTTAATGTTTCAGAAGAAAGCCATGTATGAGAAGTGAGCATGCACAGAAAATACAAGGTCAATGTCAGAGTAGAAATTACTTTATTGCTTTCTTTGCCCGTTTTTGTTCATGTGAGTTATTGATTGTGATTTGTTTATCAGTTGTGGCTTTTTCATTGCTTGCATATGACTTGTTTGTCTCTATGCACTGGTAAGTAGCTAGAGTGCTGCTGTAAGTAGTTCTGTTGCCTAAGGAACACTTTCTTCTGAGATGAAAGTGTGCTTCAGCAGTGTAGATATCAAATAACCATCTGATCCATCCTTGCTGTGCAGAGGAAAACATCTGTTTCCATTTCTTTTCACATGGATGACTTTTGTGGAAATTAGGTGTTTCATGGACACTCTACAGCTTCAGCACCAGTATAGCACAAAACAAAGTGAAAGTGGGAAAAGGAATTAGCATATCAGTTGATCCTATCTCATGTTTAGAAATGGAATAATTTTTACTCCTCATTTGTAAAAGTCTTCCACTAGAAAACTAAAATCATAGAGGGATTGAGCACTAATTCTGTCAGTGGCAAAAAATTTTCAGCTTTTAATACCAGAAATCAGGTCAGGATATGTGCACTTCCAAGCCCTATAAAAGGTTTTTTCTCCTTTATCATGAAGTCACATGTGATACATTAGAGCAAATATTTCGTCTTCAATATAACTATATGCATTTTCGGTTTATCAGAAATGAATGAGATAAGAATAAGACATTCTGGTAAACACTAGCACTTTGGCATAAAATCAGACACAGAAGATTTAAGCAAAATTCTTGATTCTGCAGATCTCAAACTGCTATAATTCCTACTCAGCGCAGCCCTTAAGCACATACATACCTCTAAGCATTTACCTAGTTCTGCAGGGATCCATGGGGATTACTCATTAATTTAAAGACCAAGCAGAGATGGAAATGGTTTGTTAGTGCAAGGATGGAAGGCTTGTAACTTTGCATTATCAAGCCTATTTTTCCTAAATTACTTTTAAATTTAGTGATTATAATGTACATTTTGCTCTGTCCCAAGGGTTTCTATTCTTATGTATATGTTTCATTGGATTAAAAACAAAAAAAAGATGATGGTTTTCTTTTGTAAATAAAAAGTAATGTTTTCCCCTATGTATTGTTGCACTGACATTCCTGGCAGAGAGGAGCACCAGGGGAATTGTTAGAGCATGTGTTAACTCTAAAACCTGCATGTAACCACTGAATTTTTTAATCCAGCTATGCACTTTACCTGACATGGCTTCTGCTGGCCAGGCAAGCTCACTCAGAGTGCTGTTGACTCAACACTGCTGCATACATGTCCCCTGAGATAAAAGGGAGGCCTTAAGGAGTGTTACCTGGCCAGAAGCGGAGTGTGATTATCTCAAGGAGGTGTATCTTTCTGTAGTAATTTCTTTTTCATCATGCAGTGGTGCAGTGCAAAGAGGGGTGTGGCAAACAGGGAGAAGGAAGAGCTGGTCTCCCCATTCTGCGAAATGATTTGTGGAAGAATTAGCCCAAGGCTACAAATAATGACTGTTGTAGTTGAGTCACAAGTTGCCATCTTGACTGTTGTGTTGGAGACTCTGTGCCTCTCCTGTCACACAGTTGGAAGGAGTCTAACTGAAACCACTTCCATGCCTAGGTCTGCATCTTCCTCAGCTCTAATGAGACCCTGCAATTAACTGCTGCTTTGTGGAGATCTTCTGGGTCACACTATGGAAGAGTTGCACTTGACAAAGATAAGTAGTGTGGAAATGGCTCTTAGTCTAAAGGATGGCACAAAAGACAAATGTTTACCACAAAATAATAATAAAATTCAAAATTTCTATGATGGTATTGGTCAAAGAATGCAACTTAATGCACTGTTTTGTAATAGTGCAAAACTGTGCAAAATATAGCACTTCCTTTTAATCCCTATGTGTTTATCCATAAAGGTTTATTTATTGACTGCTTTATTGATATTAGTGGGCAACCAAAAATCCGAGACCAGGCAGATGAGAGAATATACAGTCCTGAAGAGTTGCTATTGAAAACTGTGTGAAAAACGTCTTGGCTGGGGGAGAAAAATACAGAAGTAAATTCACCATTTTCAGTGGTGTAAGGTCCACTCCTGACTATGGAGATGGTGTGATCCTTCTGTTTCCAGTGCTGTTTAGTAAGACATAAGCAAGAAGAAAATTTGGTAACATAAGACAAATATCTATGTCATTAGTGGGCCATGTAGTTTGAGAAATGTCTTCAGAAAGTGAAGCAATAAAAACTTTCAAGGTGTAAACCAAGGAATTACTTTGGGGTTTGCAGAATGGACTGTTTGTCTGTGTATGTTCTAACTGTATCAGAGATTATGATGACAATGTTTTATAATGGTGATTATTATCAGTGTGAAAGAGATCCATAGGCATAGGTGATCCTTGTATTGTTTTTTTGTAAGGGGAAGTCTTGTGAAATACTGCAAGCTGAAATTTGGAAAATGTTTTGAGTCAAAAGTGCAAAGGCTTGTTTTGACCCCTGTAATAAATACATTTTTTTAGGTAAGATTGATTAAGGTGGAGAAAAGGGAGCAAAGAGATCAGAACACACCGTGAGTTATGTTCTGTTGGTGCTTGTTCAGTGTAACTATTGCAGTCAAATCAGCCTAAGACCACTGGACCTAGTAGAAGAATACAGACCACCATGGATCCAGTCTAGTACTTGGAGAAGGAGAACTTACTCTTCAGGATCAGTTGTTTTTTTCTTTCAACTTCTTTAAAACTCAAGATGTTTTATGACTTTGTGACATGAATATTTTAAAGTAATTCTAAGAAGAAACACAAAGTCACGACTCCTGTCCCAGCATGTGCTTAACTCAGCATATGGTTTATGTTTCCTTGAGGTTTCTTTATTAGTTCATCCTGTGCATATACAATTCAGAAGGTTTAAATTCTGTGGTTTTTTAAGGTAAAGTATAGAACAATGTTTAGTAGACTCATCCTATGTAGTTGATATGCCTGCTTTTTGGGTTGGTTTTTTTGTGGTTTTGTTTGTTTTGTTTTGGGCGTTTTTGGGGTTTTTTTGGTTTTGCTTTGTTCTTCAACAAGTCAGTGATAATTGAAATAATCTGGCAGTGAGCCAAACAATAAAACACATACAGGCATTTATTGATAGCTGTCCCCATCCTCTACTAAGTCACACAGATAATAGAAATGCCCACAACATAACCTGAAGATTTTTTCCTGACACTTTGCCATTTAGGAATTTCCCAGCCTTGTAGTAGACATATATTTATCTTTCTCACTGCTCTGTAGGTTTTATATTACTATATTTTTTACTTTATTTTTTGTAAATAACACAGTACCCTTTATGTGTATAATGGACATTTTTGACAGTTTCATATATATTGAAATCTTTCAGGGGAAAATGATTCAGTATAATGGGGTTTATGTTGTTAGGATCAAAACTGAGCATATACTTTTGATCTATTTTGTAAGCAGCACTATGAAAAGAATTCAACCAAATTGTCAAAAACTGGTGTTGTAAGTGCTATATTTTCTTACTTCTTTCATTTTCATCACAGTTTTTTCATTGGAAGGGAGAGCTAAAGAATTCTATTACTTACAACATCTTTGTGGTGGGTAACATTTAGCTCTGTCTAAATGAGCTGTGACGTACAACACAGGGAGAATAAAGAAAGCCCCAGATGGGTGAAGGTGATGTTGCTGAGAACTGTGCCAGGGTGGGCTGACTTTACAGCTCTCATGGTCTGGGTTGTGCAGAGAGCATCATGAGCACTGTGTGCAAGGTCAAGCTAACCTCTCTGGAGCCACATGTAGCTAGTGATGTCCTGCTGCTCTTCAGGCAATCTTAGTATATAGTGTCAAAAAAGCTACTTTTTTCTGAATATTACTATCACAAATGCTTTCACTTTGAGCTCTTACTTCCTGCTGTATTGTCTGCAATCTGGAAAGGATCCAGAAGGAAAAATCTTCCCTGAAGATGTCCAAGGTAGTAAAATGAACCACTGTAGTGAAAAAAAAAGTTTAATTTTTGCCTCTCTGGTTTTACTGCTTCCTAGGTTTAGAGTTTGCAGAACACCTAGGAAGTATGACTATTTGATTCTTTGTTTTGCATCACTTGAGTCAATGAACATTATTGTTGTACTTCACATAGCAAGGCTGAAAGGAGCAGGAGAAAGTGACCAATCTCAGGAAGAAAATGACAGAGAAAAGTCGTATAAAAATCAGGCTCTATTTTCTTTTTCTTTCTTTTTTTTTTTCCAGTGATCTTCAGGAAGTGAACCAGTTGCTGAGGAGCAATGGCCAGTGAAACAACAGGGTTTTTTTGGTTGGGTGTCCCTCCTGACTCTGCAAATGTACATGTTACTTTGCCACTTGAGATCTTTCAGCTTCCTTTTAGGCATGGACAGTGCTTGTTATTTTTACCACTTTGCTTATTTATTTCCGTTAAAAAAATGTGAAGAGCTTGTTTAGTCCTTTGCAGGCAGCTGCTGGTTAAGAAGAAGACTCATTTATTACCATTGCTGGAGCATAGCATAAATGAGAATTATGCTGGGATTTGTGCATAGAGATCTGTGAGAGAGATCTGTGAAGGGGGAGAGCCTTGAGGAAGCTGGGTATGGTTATTTTTGACCTAATGGAGACAGCTTGCTCTGCCCTTTTGTTGACAGTGACTAACAGCAATATCTTAGAAGCTGCATGAAAAAAATGCTGTGCTGAAATAGAACAGGAACAAATGGGCTGACAGCAGTGTGCAAATCTGCTGTGACTTTTAAAATGTACATAGAAGACTTGAAGACTAGTTGATTATAGATACAAGAATATACTTTGTTAGGGATTTATATAGTGCTGTGGCTCCCTCTCCTTAGCTTGCCAGCTCTGGTTCTGCAACCTGGTATCTCTGGCGAGCCCTGGATTTGGAGCAGTGTTTCCCCTGCCACCTGGGGTTGGGGGTTAATAGGGGGTAACAGGTTGATGGAGCAAACAGGAGCAGAGCACTGGATGGCAGTGATTTAGCAAAGGAGTATGTGTCCTAACACTGCTTATATGCACCATCAGGGTTCTTGAAGAGAGGTGATTTCAAAACTGGGTCATCTCTCTCTGCTAACTCTCTTTTTTTTCTTTTAAACTGTATTCACAATCTCTTGTCACTATTTGACTGTCAAAATACAGTTATTGTAGGTCAAGGATTTTAATCAGGAGAAAGAAGTAGTTATTTTAGAATCATTTGAGAGACAAATTCTGCCATTTAAACAAGCACAATTCTCTGAGAGCTGATAAATAGCTTCTTTAGAGGAGTATTAAGGCTTTAAGAATTGGGAGGTGGAGAATAGTAATAGAGAAATAAAAGAAAGGAACATCCAGCACTGGAGATACCGGAGAGAATTACAAAATACTAGTCCGCTGACAGTCTAATGTGTGCATGTAACTTAATTTTCTGTCCTTAGAACAAAAGTCAATTGCTGCTTGTTATTTTGGTATGATACCTGAGTAAGCTTATCGGAAAGAGGAAAATATCTCTCATTTCTCACTTTTCCTCATAAAATAGTAACACATCAATATGATCTCAGTATGCTTTTGGCTTTCCCTTGGGGCTCTTTGCTTTATATACTATAACTTAAGAAATTACTCACTTGCCATGTGTAATTTATATTAAAATGTTATGCTGTGAAAGCACTTAGATCTTGAATTTACTGTAATACATTAAAAATTTAGAAGTTATACAGTGAAAAACAGTGGGTGGATTGAGTGTAGAGATCTTGCCAAAGAATGCTTAAATATCGTATTGGGAGTAATCTGGGAATAAATATCTGCTAGGGAACTCAGTTGAAGGTGAAGTATACCCTTTCTTCCTCAGTGACAAAGATTTGGGGTTCTCCCTCTAAAAGTCAATCTAAATCATAGGATGTGACCCAAAACCTTGCCACTTGCTTGTAATGGTAAAAGAATTCCATTTCATCTTGTCAACTTTTCATTACTCCCTGTGTCACAAAAATTGTTCAGTTCAAATCTCCTATGGTCCTGAGCTGAATTAAATTGACTGGCTTCTGGTTTGATGTAGTATTTGCTCTGTGGTTGCTGTTGTCTTTTATCCTCTGAAGGAAGTTAAAGTGGAAATACAACTGAATGTGCTTTTCAGTTATGAGAGGAAGGAAAGTGTACTTCATATGAGAACAAAAAGCAAATGCAGGAAAGAGCCATTTCTCCCATTTGAAAAAAGAAACCTCAAAGAAATAAGAGGAAAGTTTTCATTAAAATAATCTGTAATCTTAGCCTGTCATCTTCCACTGCAGAGCTTTCTTCAGTAGCTTTTCTCATCCTATCTTATTTTCTAAGCAAGAATTGACATATAATAAATTAAAAACAATATTATATGTTAAAGTGAATTGTTGTGTTAGCCACTCAGTTATAAACACTGCCTGGCTTTGAGGAGAATGTTGTTCAGTTGCTTCTCTTGGAAGATCAATGCCCAGAACAGCAATGTGTTGGTCAGCATGTTCATGGTGTCTCACCAGGATAGTCTCACAGCCATCACTAAGGCTGACAAATCAGTCTTGACATATTGAGAGATGGTTGAAATGCAACAACAGCTGGGAAATAATAAGAATTTTAGGGAACATGACCTATGAAGGATAAACGAAAGGGGTTGGTTTCTGCTAAAGAGAAGGGGATTAAGGGGATTGAGGGGGCAGCCTATTGATACTTGTGGTTGTTGGAGACAGAATTTACTATGTTACTGCTAAGCTGAACGGCAAGGCAACCCTTGTGGTGCTGCTCAGTTTGTTTCAGTTCAGAAATAGCAAAATGCCCTCATTTCAGTGGTAGATTTAAAAGGGAATAAGGTTGTGGATGGCTGTGCCAGGGTATGTTGGTCCCACCCAAGGTGCCACGATCTTCCCAGAGAGAGAGGTCTCACAAGAGACACCTTCCTGGGAGTCTGGGCACTGCCCTGGCTGCTGGGTCCCTCCGCACAGCATGGCCTGTGCCTGCAAGTGATTCAGCTCTTAGCAGTGATTCCAGCTCGGCCTTGTGGGGCTCTCCCAGGCTGAATCAGAGACACAGAAACAGGAGGGTTCACCGGCAATTCCACAGGGGTGGCTTTATTGTCCAGTGCCCTGCAAAGGGTGACCAGGGATGACAGCTCCCTCCCAAACTGGGCAGGGGCTGGGGTGTTTATGGGGAAAGTAAGGGTGGTACCAGAGGGGAAAAACCAATGGGTTAGAAAGAATCTACGTGGGTACCTCAGAGCATCGTGGGCACTCACCATGACCAGGGAGAGCAGCCTCTTCTAAGGGTTATCTCTCCCAGAGAGTGGTGAGATGGGTTTCTCAAATTCCATTCAAGGGACATCCCTCCAAGCCAGGGGCCTGGCAGGCCTATCCACCTCAACATAAGGTTACCTGGCCAAGTTGTATGAGCCCTTAGGTGTTTTTAGGAGCATGGCAGTATCTGGTGACGTCAACTTATTTGATACTGAATCAGTGATGGTGTCTCCAGAGGTTATTTTCAGGGCACTTTTCTATGATTCATATTATATGTAAAATACAAATGGTGGAAAAAATATAAATGGTATAAAAACCAATTTTGACATTTGTGGGGACTTTGATTTAATGCCTTCTTGCTCTCCCTCCATTATATGAGTGCCCATGATTATCTTAAATGGGAGCCTTGCTACTGATACTGTAGAAGAAATCCAACTCAATGCAGTTGAGTGTGTTGTTATCCCTTTCCTTTTCCACTTCATGTGCTTAGGCAGGAGAGTTCCTTAAATATAGAGATTCTGAGTATTTCAAGCCTCACATCTTCTGTATTCAAAGTTATGAAGGAGCAAATGAAGACCTTATTGCAAATATGCCACACAAACAAAATTAATTATGCTTTGGCTGACAAGTACATGCAAAAACTACCTTTTATTCTCATAATTCAGAAATTTTTTGCCCCTCAGTGGTTTAGTGACTAGCTGTGGAAAGTCATGAGAAGACTTTTTCTGATTAAAAAAACCAGGACACTTTCACCAAACGTTACCCTGAAGGCTTATGGAAAGCTGAGGTCTAAGGGGGTAGTGGAGACTTCCAAACAAGTGGATAAAGATATAAAGAATTTCCTGCTTGTCTGAGAAATTGAAATTATCTGATTTAAATATTTAAGTCTGTCTTTACTCTCATGAACTTGATTTTAAATTTGTCCTTTGAGTCTTTTGCCCTAAACCAGGACAAGAACATTCTCCCATTTCCCTGAAGGACAGAACCTGTCTTTGGAGATTCCTCTGTGTAACTTCAAGCCATTTACAAGGAAATGTCAAAGTAAAGCTTGCAATGGCTTTACCTTGGGGGCTCACATATGGTAAACAAAATACAGTAAAAGTTGGGTAGTAAAATAGGAGTGTTCATGAGCTCATATAAGGATTTTCTATCTCCCTAGTAAAAAGCTTTAAGTTAATAATTTTATTGATCACTGCATGGCATAAAATGACAGCTGTAGAATGTGCTGAGAATTGAAGATAAGTTACTTGAGCTGTTGTAAAGCAAATTAATATTGACAGTCTGTCTATTTTTCCCATGTTATTAAGCAGTAATAATCAAAGCTCCATGTTTTTCTTGGAGATCAATGATGACTTCCAAAATTAATGGTGTGAGGTGAAAGCAAGGACCATTAGCCACAGCAATTTTAAGAATCCAGAAAACACACTGGGCTGAATAATTCAATTTGTTTTATGGTTGTTTAAATGCTGCTTTTTCCTCTGTTTATTGGGGGAAATGGATATTCCTACATGCTGAATAGTTCAAGATTTAATTGTTTCATAGTAAGCAGCCAAATGAAGAGTAGGCTCTTGTTTCAGTCACAATCATATCTGGGAATTGTGAGCCTAGTAACTGTTTCTGGCAGTCATGGTATGTTTTTATGTTAAATGGTTTCTTCTGCTATCCCTTACAACCCCCTTTTCTTTCCCTGTCAGTATGGTAAACCCCTGTCCCTTATCCACTGGATCCCTGCCCTGAACCACACCCCCCCCCCCCCCCCCCCCACCCCCCCCCAAACACCCCCCCCCCCCCTCCGCGGCGCACAATTTT
>VWYE01017614.1:141299-165103 GCA_013398995.1 Alaudala cheleensis | reverse complement strand
CCCCCAAAACGGTCCCATAAAAACCTGCTGCCCTGCTCTGAGAGGCAGACTTTTTTTCTTTAAGAGATTAAGATATTCTTAGGTCCTAGCCTCTGCTGTGTCTTTGAGTTAGGCTGTGTTTTATGTTGTGCTTTTATAATAAATGATTCCTGGAGTTGCAAGCCAGGCCCATCTTGCATTATCACACTGATCCATCTGTGACTGCCTGAGAGAGAGACTGCACACAGAGCATAGGGAAAGGTGTCATGCCCTCTGAATCCCAGTGGATATCAGAGCGAGCCGTGACATGGCACCATTACCCAAAGTCTTTTCACCACGTGGATTCTTGGGTTCATCACTGGTACTTAGTCAAGTCATGCTCATTTATAAAATAACTCTCTTAGTAGGGAACAAAAGCAAAACTATTATGTGGTGTTTTCAGGATCAAGTCCCACACAGGCCTTAGTGCCTGGTGAAGGAATCACATCAGCACTTCCACTCTACGTGTGCCCAGTGGGAGAGACATTTCCCTTTTTTCTTTTTTAAATCTCACCCTTCATTATGAATGTTTTCAGACAAAGTAGAGGACAGCAAAAAAATGTAGCAGAAACTGGCCATCTGGGTGTTTGCTCCCTGGGTGTTGCAATAGCAGTTACTACACCTTCTGAAAATTATGTTCTTCAGGTGCTGAGTTGAATCCGGCACTCACTGCAGTCAATGGAGTAAATGCTATTGAGTTCTTTGGTGTGAAATCAAGATGAAAATTCTTAATTTTTCTTTTTTTCTTTCTTATAATAGCAGAAATCAGAAGTAATTTAGTTGAATTCAGAGAAATTACATCTCCAATAGGTGACTCAAATCTAAGCTCATACCAATTCATGCTACACTCCTGCCACACTTCTCAATGGAAATACTCCTGTTTCAATAAGATGTGCTATGAGAAAAAGACTTTTAGCTAAAGCTTTCAAAGTGGGGATAGTTATTGAAGTTTAAAAACTGCTTCCAAAATTTTGCACTTAAGTTTTAGCTGTGGGAGGTAGACAACCACCCTTGGCTCCTTAGTTTGTCTAAGTAGTAGTAACTGGACACCAGTGTTTCACAGTATTTGCACTAACCTCCTTTTTTAGACATTCCTTTGCACTGAATGCAGACAGCTGCAGTGTGAAAGACAGGAGTATCACTAATATTAAAAGGCCTGATTTTCACCTAAAATTGTTGAATTCTTCTATGTCCTGCATATTTCTCTTGTGCTTGGGAAGATTGGTTTGTGTTTGAAAAATCAAAAAGAAGCCTGTTTATACATGTATTTCTTTAGAACTTTAATTCTCTTTAAAGACCAGAATAAATCAGTAAATTCATTTAAAATAGTTTCCTGCATAACACAACCAAGCATGTTGCAAGGCCAGATGGGTAGATCAGAGCATGTGGGGGGTTGGTTTGTTGTTTTACTCTCTTCTTCAATAAATTCTTCGTTACAATTCATCTCTTTATCTTTTGGTAGAAGATTGAGACAACAGAAACTATGTGTAATTTACTGAAAACCAACCAACAAACCAATCCTTCTATTATTTTGATAAATGTTACTTTCGTTTTGATCTTCATGTGTAGTTGTGGAACAGAACACAGTTTTTGGCAATACTAAAAGCAAGATAATACAAAAATCATGTTTTCGGCAGCAGATTGCATGGTTTAGAGTGGAATACTGCAGAAATTTATGAATAGTTGTATGTGAAACTATTAGAAGCCTTGAAAAAAGTCTTCTCTTAGATCACAGTGTTTATATCATCTCATTAATAATCATGTTAAATGACATGCTATCTCGTTTTGGTTTGTTGTATGACTTCCTAATATTCTGATATTTGCACATACTCTTTTGTGGCAGTCCATTGTGATGATATCCCTGTAAGACTTAATTTTTGTTCCTCAAGGCTGTTAAGTGCAATATAGAGCAATGGCTGAGAGCTTTAACAGATGTCTGCTGAACTGTCTGGAGTCACAGAAGTAAGCAGCAGCATTTACCTGTAGGTTCATAATCCATTTGTAAATGCCTAAACATTGTCATCCTATGCTTTTTACCAGGAATGAAAGTCTAACCTAGAGCATCACCTACTTTGTAGTGCTGGTAACACAGTAGGGAAAAGTTATGGGATATCTGCATGGATCCTGAGTCTCTCTTCCAGTGCAGTGATGCATCCTCTTGCTGCTTGATTTACTGTACACTTTGCAAACATTGTACAGGGCCACAGAAGCAACATGTGGAACGAATTGTCTGTGGAAAAGCAAACCTCAGGCTAGTGTTGCTGTGGAGCTCCAGTGTGGCACAAGTTTTCTTGCAGCATTGAGAACAAATGGGATTGTGTGACAGCCAGATACATCTGCAATGCAAGTGTCCTGTATGTTGCTGTGCTGTTCTGGGGCATGAGATTACCTAAGAAATTCTGAAGCACTGGCCAGAGCATAGCACTACCAAACAGAAAGTTTTGAGCATGAGAAGCTTCCTTTTCTCTAGCCCAAAATAACACTGAGAGAGGCTAAATAGAGCAAAATTCTGAGTAGTCCAACAAAAGAATTTGCCACCCCTCTACTTACACCTTTTCCTTCATCTGAACTGCTGTACTACTTTTTAGCCAAGTGTGTTGGTTGTGGTGAGGATGCCAAGTTGTTACACAGCTTCACAAAAAACCTGTTTTACACTCACCCTTCATTCTGGGTTACCCCACAGACATTACCCTGTGCGCATATTGTGGCTCAGAGAAGACAGCCTCTGAACAAAAGGGAATGTGTCAATTCCTGTGTTCTTCTGTAAGGCACTGAATTCAATCAAGTGATAAAAAGAGAAGGTTAATGCAACTGCTTTTGCATGTAGCATACTCTATATGTAGTTTTCTCTATGTAGTTTTCTGTATGAATCTTGCTGTCCACTTATATCATCTCATGTGATATGGAGTCAGAGTGGTGTTATCAGCTCTCTAAGGGCATGAATACCCACAGCTGCTCCCATCCCTCCCCAGAAAAATTTGAGTGCCCTTTCTGCTGTTGGATCTGGGAAGAAACATGTTCACAGGGAGCATTGCAGAAACTGCAAGAGACTGCCTTGTAAAGGGGGATAAAATATACTCTTGCCCTGGAAACACAAGCTGTGGAAGAGGCATGAGCACCACTGGTGTGACTGTTAACTTGCTGTAAAATATGATGGTTATTTTAGTGAATGCTGGCACAGTCCTTCCTTCTGGGTCCTGTGAGATTTGACTTGACTTTTAAAACCTCTAGGCTGCCTATATTTTAAATACAGTTAATTAGGGTGTTGTACCACTCTTGGGCATAACTGCTAGGTCCAAAGCAATTTTGCATTTTTCTGTCACTGCAGCTTTCTGCACTAACAGCTCCGAGAACTTTTATGCCACGGAAATTGCTTATTTTCATTGCCCTTTACCACCACAGCTGACAGCTCTCTCCTGGGCCTCAGATTAGAATTTCCTGCTCTTCTTGTGAAGCACCATGACATGTTCCCTTTTAGACTCTTCTCAGCTCAGTGGGAAAGCAACACAAGTTTCCCTAAACTCCTAGTTTGCAACTGTTGAACAGTGAGACGAGATGCAATTGCTATTTGGTTTTCAGAAACTTTATTGTACGTTCATTTCATAAATAAGATGGAATAGGGTATCAGTAAAATCTGTGATTTCAGTACAGCTGAGATAATGTCTTCACTGCTGTGGTACCCACTCTTTATGTGTAAGGCACATTTTAATGTGTCTTACGCATCTTTATGTGTAAGATACGCTTTATGTGTAAGACAGATTTCAGTTTGAAATTTGTAGTTTTCTAGTGCTGTCAGTAGTACAACTGCTTGCCAAGACATTTGCCATGCTGGGAAACCCAGACAAATGTGCTTTGTTCCTCATTCATTATCTTCCTATGAAATATAAAGATGGATTTATCCAGATACTTCAAACAAAATAATTCTCTCTTGTTGAGTCTCATAGAATTCTTTTCCCAGAGTTAAGTTTTACTGCAGCAGTTCCCACACCAGGAACTTAATCTAAGTTGTTAAGCGATTTTGGTTTTCCTAATTAAAAAAAAAAAATAGCCTAATCCTTATTTTTACAGTAAATTAAATGAATTTGAGATGACAGTATTATGACTGGTGTGTGGGTCTAGACTGCTACAAAGTTTTGCAGTTATTTTATCACCTACTAAAGCTATAGAAGCACCTATTAAAACTGTAAAATCAAAGCATTAGAATATGAACAGCATATCCTCACGAAGTGTAGCAGTTGTTCTTCGTTTGAGCCCTCTACATTTTCTGCATTGAAATGGAAATTTGCCAGAAAACCAACACTCAGGCCTTGGCTGTGATCACTGCTCATACTAAACTGCTATAAAGATGTAGGCAAGTACAGCACTGGGATCAGACTGCACAGATTATTTGAGGTGAAAGAACTGCACGGCATTTATTTTTTTATTGATGGTAAGCCTTTCAAGCTTTCTCCTCAGGATTAAGGGAAGAATAGAACTTTTTTGAATGAGGACTAGTAAATGTCTTTTCCAAAGCTTCATTGAGTTTAATGGAAAAGTTTGATAGTTGTGTAGATGAATGTTACAGAAGTTGATATTTTGGGATGAATTTGAAAATTAGGATGCCGTCTCAAGCCATGATGCAAGTGAGAAAATGAACACAGTTTGTTTTGTTTTGTTTTGTTTTTTTTTTTCTTTCTTTCTTTTGCCTTTTGCCAGATGTGATTGCTGCTCTGTAGAGGTGCACCCTCAGGGTAGCAAGGCTTCCTGTATTATGAAGGAACTGAGGTTTTATCCCTTGCTCATGTTTAAGGTAAAGAAACCAGAAAGTTCAATGCTTCTGTTATCCTGGTTGGCCGAGTGCCAGCCCAAAACACCTGCTGGTCACCTGAAGTGCATCTCAATACCTGCTGCCTCTCCAGTTGGGTGCTTTGCCAAGGACACCTCCCCAACCATTAGGTACTTGAAAGACTGCACAGAGCCCCTCGTGGCTTTTCTGGGGTGCCTTAGCAGTGCAAGTGTCTCCTTGCACTGTATTCAGCTTATTTTTATTTGCTTTATACTGTTTGTTATTTTCTCTTTTTATTGAAACTTTTTCTGTTACAAAGCATGCTGGGAGAAAGCTGTCTCACTCTTATTAAGCCACTCTGAGAGGCTGCTGGCCTCCCGTCAGACCTGATACATCTTCACACAGGGCTTATTACACCTGACCACATGTAAGAATGCATCATTGCTCCCAAGTCAATGATTACTCAAAAACTCTTTTACCCCAGGTCTAGATCAGCTTCCCATCTAGGAATGTTAGACTCCCAAACTTTACAAAAAAAGCGCCATTTTTACCAGTTGTTAATCTGTGTTGTTATAGCAAAAGTTAACAAAGACAGTGACTTTGCAGTTCTACATAATTTTTAAAAAAATTTATTTTATCCTTACAAGTGATAGTATTAGAAGTCAGCAGTTTTCCTGTACACTTCCATAGGGAATTGTACATAACCTGCACATCTTTGAGTATTTCAGAGTTGGTAATTTGCCCCAAGCTCACTTGTCACCTTGTCTCTAGCCTTTCTGCCTGACACCTGAACAACATACAAAAGGAAAAGTAGATGCTGGAAATAAAATATGTGATCTGTGAGCATTTGTTTCCCATGGGTCTGTGCCCCGGAGAGGCTGCTGCTTGTGGCCAACTCGCAGATTGGGATGTAGTCTGGGGAGGCAGAGGGTGATGCTCAGTCTCCCTGTGCTGCCTTGCTATGATGCCACATGATGGGATTTGCATCATTTGATCATTGCAGATCATTATGGAATCTAACTCTCTGCTTTGCTGCCTCAAATTATACTTCAGCCTTGCTGTTACCTGTGACTTTTCTCAGAATTTTACATCTGACTTTTGAATGTTATTTTAAATATTTCTTGTTTTGACTGGGAGGAGCCTTGCCATCCCTCTCGTCCTCTTTGCCTCAGAGATCAAATACAGAATTGCTGAATGCATGTGCCTCACCTAAGTTGTTACTTCACAGCTGCATATTTGTGAATGGGCTGTATACTACAGTGAAGTGAGACCTGAATTTGCTCTATGGTCTATCGCTGCAAACTCAAAGAAACAAGGTCAATTATAGAAGAAAGCCATGGCAATTAACATCTTACCCAGGGAGGAATGTCAGACGGATTCATGGCTGCATTGCATGAAAACTTGAGGGAATATTACAGACAAAGCAAAAGAGATTTTATTAGTGGTCCTGCATGGCAAGAACTCTGTCTTAGGCAAGAATAGCCACAGTGGAATACAACTGGGAAGTTGTCAGGGCAAAGACAGACCTGATACTTTCTCAGTCCATTTGAAAGTTATCACCCAATGACCTTTTGGGTCATTAGAAGCAGCTGATATCTTCAGTGCTGTGGTTGTGGAAGTGTCCCAACTTTGGCCTCTCGGAGCAGAGTGTTCACTTCCTGGCCCTTCTGTGCCCCCAGGCTGCTGAAGAGCGTTTGAAGAGCTGGTTGCAGTCTGAGGTGTTTGTGTAAGAGCTGATGGCAGGGCAAAGGATAGCTTTGCTAAGGTCTTGACAGTGAAAAAAAGTAACATACGTCTGTGCCAGAGAAGTGGGAACAAGCAGAAAAAAAGTGCAATGGGAGTCAATGACAGGTGAGGACAAGGCTTTGCATGTATCAGACAAGGAAGGCAGCAATGTCTCCAGTATGCTGCTGAATGTTGAATGAGAACTTGATTGGAGATTGGAACTACATGATCTTGCAAGTTGATATTTTAAGAGGTGTTGTGCAGGAAGAACTTGAAATGTTTAGATTGCTTGTAGTCTGAGTGCAAAGATGAGTAGGGATGTTAATTTTTTTCTGCAAGTTCTTGATCAGAGTTCTGCCCCTAAAATCTCTTTAAATAAGACCCACAGATCTGGCCTTATGTAGCTTTTGCTGGAAGGTGAATTACCTTCTTCTGTCATTTTGATAGTCCTGCTAGGTAATTCAGCTGTTTCACCATAGTCTGCTCTCAGGGCTTCACCAGAAAGAACTAAATCTACTCTGAGTTGCCCTTAACGACACTGAGGAGAACCTGCAGCTAGATGAGTAATTTTTGTCTATGAATAGGCCACATATTGACTATTTGATGATAAAAGGGGAGTGTGTCTTTGCTAAACGTTCAGGACTCTTTGCACATGCCCTGAGAGAAGATACCACAATGTAGCATTTTTGGAGTTTAAATCCATCCTCTTGTTTTGATCCTCAAAAACAGCACATGCTTTGCATGTGTTCTTTGTTCCTTTTTGCAGGAGAGAAGCGGAAGGAGTGTGGGTTGACTGATCATAGCAGACCATAAGATCTTTCCTAAGCATGAAGGGCCACCATACATTCCAATGCTTTATGGTTTATCACACACACCACAATAGCACTAAGCTCTGAGCGCAAGCAAAACATTTAGTCAATCACTGCCCCTTTATAAACAATGCAAAGCTAAAGGAAGCAATTGAGGCATGCATGTAGTGATCATAAAACTGTAAAGATTTTGTCTTGCCTGGTGGCCAGCTTTTTAGCTTAAGTGGCTGACAGCAGCATAGTGATTGTGTTCATTTACTGCCATGAGGAAGTCATGTACAGGAGAACTTAGTTTTGCTTTTTGCATGGCTACAGGGGAGAATGTGTTGGTCCCACCATCAAGAGCGACTGTGATTTCTGCACCACAGAGAGCAGAAATTATCCTTTCAACAATTAACTGTTGGCAAAACCACATGCCTGCAACCTTTTTTCTGCTTCCTTCATGTAAATAAGTAAGCCATATGTGTTGGGAAAGGAGCATGTGGGAAGATGTGTATTGCTGCTGCTCCTAATCTCCATGTCATAATGCTGCAGTTTAAATCAGATGAGGATTTGATACAAAAGGCTGGCCATATGGAGTTTGAGAAAATACTATACTGCCTATTTGGACACTTTTCAGCATAGATTCTTACTACACAGATTATGCATTTGCACATTTTGTGCTCTTGCTTAAGAATAACTGGAATTATTTCTTGGTTTTTTGAATGAAGGAGGAAGCTGTGCACACAAAACTTTCCTTTATTACCTAAAAATCCAGCAGTTAATCACTGCCTGCTTTTGTCCAAAACAAAGGGGAGAAATTTATTCCTCTGGTTGTTTCAATTTTTCTCCAGTTTTTCTGCCAGATTTTCTTTTGGGATCAGCACAAACAAGTTCCTGACAGCATAGAAGATAAATGGGAGACAGCTATCCTGACATAGGCAGTCTTTGGTAATGCTATGTTTCAGTGTCAGCTGTTGATGGTATCCAGGGATCAGAGATGGGCAACTCTTGGCTTTCCGGTGAGTTAGGACAGTTACAGATAAGCTGCAGTTTGGCAATACCAGCACTTGCTGTTGTTTCTACTTGCTTGTATTCCTTTTAGTCTTGTAAACTGTGTGTGCCTGTAACTATAGATCTTTCTTTAAACTTTCTTTTTTTTAGTTGGGAGTTTTCTTCTGTTAGAGGTCTTGAGGCCACGTGCTTTTGAAAAGTTTTCCTGAATGGATTAGATTTTATGAGCCATGGAGACTGTTGACATAAAAGTCTACTAATACGTGAAAGCTATTATGACCTCTGATTGTGAATTCTGTCTGAATAGTGCTCATCAGGTGAGAAATCACTAAGTGTGAATCTATCTTAAGGAAACAAAGACTCATGAGTAGAAACTGTTCTTAATAATCAGGAGGTAAGCCATGGAACATAGCCTTTTCTATTGTGGCTGTGAATCTAAACTGATCAGCAGTTGAAATGAGACCCTTGTTTCCTCGTATTGAAAGCTTCAATCGATTCTATATGCTGAGCTTTTTACTGCACAACCCAGCTTTGTAATTTCCCTAGTTACTTATCTCTCTTTTCAGGTCGTTCTCTTTCCTTTTTTCCCCCTTAATTTTTTTCTTTCCCTCCCTCCCCCCTATGTCCACATCTCACGTCACTGGGGGCTACAAGCTGAAGGGAGACATTGAGGCAGATATTGATGTCCATATAGAAGTGCAGGATGCAGTCCTGAAGCTTTTCACTCTCTTCTTGCTTGGGTAATTCTTCAGTTAATTTTCTGAAGTTATTTAACTCAATGTATAATCCTGAAGCACCACAGCATGAAGTCATTAGTCATGAGCAGAATCCTGACATCCTTCTCATGCTTCAGATGATAAAGCCTCTTCTTGCTTAGAGAGCCAGAAGCTGCACTGACACTGTCAAAACCTGACTGGTGTTTGTGCAACAAGAGGCAATGTACTATTTCTTTATTCCTCCAAGTGCCCAAGAAAACTGGCAAGACCCTTCTGTGGTGCTTATCTCTGCTTTCATAGGAGTGAAAAAGGAGAACTTTGTTGGGTTATTTTTTTTTTGCTCTGGAATGCTGCCAAATCATATTGCAGGTGCTCTTCTGAACAAAACATGGATAGTGTCTTACTGCAGCTCTGAAATGAGTGTTGCAGAGGTCACCCTGACCCTGCTACCATATAGTGTACAGTATGTTTTTCAGAACACTGCTAACCCATGTCATGGAGGAGATGGCTTAAGTGAGTGCAGAGATCCCTTGAAGAGACTTGTGCTGTTTAAATCCTGTAGTGCACAGGGCAAGTGCAGAGAAGTGAACTCTTCGTGCCTCTTTGGTGCATCTTAGAGCTTTCCTGAGCCTTCTGGTGTGGTCTTGGCTCCAGTACTTCTCCCTGTGCTGTTTTTTTTTGCATTTTAATTTTAATCCTTCCCTGTGTGGATATTGGAAATGTTTATATCACAAAGATCTATAAAGCCACTTGTGGCTTCTGAGTGCTTGACTTTCTGCTATTGCCCAATTCTCAAGGCTGGCTTGTACTGCCACTGGTCACTGTGTCACACAAGGCAAGTAGATGGTCCTTGAAACAGTTTATGGAACTGAAGCTCCTTTTCCTTAGTAGGTAAATCAATATGTTTGCCCTTTTTTTGGAAGTGGGAGTTACAAGTGTATTACCCTGAGCTGTGCTGCAGTTATTACTTTATTTCCTGCTGTAGTGCTGTAATCAAGAATATGGTTACCATCATGCCTATTTTCAGGAACTAAGAAAATGGTAGATCTCAATTAGTGATGTCCAGAACAGATTCCTCTAATAATATAGAGTAAAAGAGAGAGCAGGAGCTGCTTGAGGTTGACAGAGCAGCATAAAAGAGATGTGAAAAGACATGAATTACTTTACTATATACTTTTCTTATATAATTCCATCTTGACCCCTTTTACCTTACATCACTTTAGTCCCTCTCCAGACAAGTGCAGTATTTCTGAAGTGGCTTCAGCAGCTAAATAAGGCAAGAATAACAAAGACAGTAGGCATCCAGGCTGAAGGCAAAGCTTTATGATGCTGCTAATAAAAACCATGAGAGAGGGACTGAGAGGCAGGAATCGTTCCTGTTGAACTCTGAGCTCTTACCCGAAGCTGATGCTCTCTTGGGCTCAGTTAGGAGCTGTATATTTTTGTTAGTCAGAAATTTGCTAATAACCCAGCACTTCTTTTGGTCTTAAGTGTTTCTTGTAAAGAAAAACAGTTAAAACTGTAAACTGATTATCTTCCCTTAAAATATTACTGTATACTTCCTTTGTAAGTAGCAGCAAAATGAATGCCAGAAATGACACAGCTGATGGCTTTGTCATTGCTTTGTCACAGTCTGTGATTATGAAACAGCTATTTTGAGCTCAGTTAGGGAATCATTGATAAATCTGCAAAAGGTTGCTTTAATACCTTAAAAATGAAAATTGAACCCCTAAAATCAATTTGCCACAGCAGGATGGAACTCCTTTAATCACTGCTCTCCTGTCTTCTGTTGGATGTGCCTAAAATACCGTGGCTGAGAGAAGAAATACACAAGCCTTTTTCATGTGATACCTTTTCATCTTCTCCCTGGGCTCACAGTTCACTGGCTTTTCTAATTAATCAGTAATCTCTAGTCTGATTCTTGGAGGTTCCACTGGAATTTATACATGTGCTAAGTATATCACAGGTATCATATAAAATTTGTTCATGCAGGTCTTTTTATATTCAAGAACTTAATACTCCAGATAGGTGCTAAGTGAGTTTTTTCAGAATCTTGTTGGATGTAAGTCCTGCTTGAAAATTATTCTGAAAATCCCATTAGCACTTACCCATTTCTTTCACACTTACTGTTCAAAATGTGCCCTCTGGTCCTACTGAAAGTCAGCTGACCATAAATCTTCATAGTTACGATGAGAACAGGTGAATAAGGACTGCAAATATTAAATGATTTTCAATTACAGGTGATAGAGAGATTATTAAAAGCTTTTTTTTTGAATTCACATTACATTGGAGGACTTAATTTTTCATTATCTTGTTATGCATCAGTTAATGTCTGGAAGAAAAGTTACCCCTGATGTAAGATTTGTTATGTGGTATTTCATACTTTTACCCACTTCTGACCTGTACCTTTAGAAGCATGGGAGGAGAGGTTAATCCTTGTTACAGGGAGCAACTTCATGATTGGGCCAAGTAAGGATATGCATGGTAACTAGTGTATGCTCCTGCAATGTCTGACATTTATTCATCTAAAGCCATCAAAACTCTGATAATAGAAAACTAAATGCTAATTTTCAATCTAATCCTTTAAATTATGCTGATACTTCATCTTCTGGGAGTGCTTGTGGGGTGCAATTTAATAATATTTTTTACACCTATGGATTACACAATAGGTAAATCAAAATTAAAGCATTGAGGTGAAGATGTCTTTACCATCATTAATGTAATGATTGTGCAGTTTACAATCAGTTGGTTGGGGTTTCTTAGCTTTTTTTTTTTTTACATAAAGCTAGAGTTTTGTTCATTAATTTCAGTTTCTATTATTCATAAGCTGAGAGAAATGCATAATTTAATAATATATTCTCTCATGCTCTAATTTTCTGACTTAATCCCTATGAAACCCTATTGTGCTCTCAATGAATATTGATCTCACATTCACTTGATTTTGGCCTTCATCCTAGTTACAAAGGTTCCTGTAGTAGCATATGTAAAAGTGGGATATGACAAATGTGGTCCCGTATCTTTCACTCAGCTACCCAGAGTTAAAATACCCCCTCCACAGCTGACGGTGCTAGATCTGCATTCTGTAGCAGCGCAAAAGTACACCCAAAGTAAAAAGTGACCAGTTCTTCCTGTGAAAGGGCAGTGGCAACTTCCTGTCAAGAGTCACAAATGTCACTAGAGTAGTGAAAGCTGAGCCTTGAATTGAACCATCAAATCCTTAATTCCGCTACTTGAGAAAATTAGTCTCTCACTCCTGCTTTCTGTATGTATAAGACAATGAGATTCAGCCTTTAAGATATAAAGAAAGATGAAGCCCAAGAACAGCACCAGTGGAGATTGAGATTGGATATCAGAAAAATTTCTTCCTCACAAGGGCTGTCAAGCACTGGAATAGGCTGCCCAGGAAAGCAGTGGAGTCACCAACCCTGGGGGAATTTGAAAGACATGTAGACATGGTGTTTAGGGATGTGGTTTAGTGGTAGATTACAGCTGGGCTCAATAATCTTCACGGTCTTTTCCAACATAAGTGATTCTATGATTCTATGAAAAGAAGTCTGAAATAGAGTAACTTGTTCTTTTCTTAGCCATGTTTCTTGGTGTCCCATGTTCTTGGAGTCATCTGT
The DNA here is from genome assembly GCA_013398995.1 of Alaudala cheleensis. NCBI lineage: Eukaryota > Metazoa > Chordata > Aves > Passeriformes > Alaudidae > Alaudala > Alaudala cheleensis. Next base: position 152,454 of record VWYE01017614.1, on the reverse strand, counting down.
GCTCTTCTGATGTGCTGTTTTGGGAGGCTCTTGAGTGCGACAGAGATACATTCATGGAGGAACTGTATTGAAGGAATGCGGCATTCTGAAAATCTTCAAGTACTTTTGAAGAGAAGCTGGACTGGTGTCACTGTTGTCTAAAACAAGTGCTGCATTCACCGGATCTTACCTAAGTCTTCCACCATGGACCAGCAGAGGTTATAGGGAATGACATCTCTCTTTCTATTGCTGTTAACACACACATTCATTATTTTGTGATGCCAAGAGTAAACAGAACATGTCAAGGCTGAAGTCTAAAAAGACTTTCTTTTTTTGCTTTGGTTTCTGCAGTATTCACACACAGCATTCCTCCAATTCTGTTACTGCACAGAATCATGTTTAAGATTGCTTCAGTGCTCTCTCTGAACTGGTAGCATTAAAAAAAAAATAAAGTATAAACCTGTCTGTAGGAATGCAGTTTTAGACCAGGCAGATATCTTCCTTATAGGGAAAAGGATTTTAGTTTTACTATAAGACTTGAAAGGAATAGTCACAGAAAGTTCTCTACGCTCCAAGCTGCCTTTGGCTCGGTGCCGGGACAGGGACATGGATAGGTCTCTGTACCTGTCTGTCAACAATGTAACTGTTCTCTATTGGGCAATTTGCCCAGGAGCTGCCTTAACCATTAGCTATTTAAACAACTGCACAAAGCCTCTCTCAGCTTTTTCGGGGGTGTTTACATGGTGCTATGCTCTCAGCACCTGTGTACGGCTTATTTTTATTTGCATTGTACTGTTTGTTATTTTCTCCTTTTATTAAACCCTTTTCTGTTACACGGCACACCTCAGAGAAGTTGTCTCACTCTTATTAAGCCATCTATGGAGGTGCAGGCACCCTGAGAGAAACTTGATGTAATCTCTACGTGTCTTAATTCTACTCTGGCCACGTGTATTATTACATCACCTGTCATTTTCTGAGGATGACACAGTTGAAAGCTGTGAACATGTTTGCATGTCATGTAGGGATGGATGTGACAAAGTTCCACGTTTCCATTTCAGTCCAGTGACAGTTGTTACGGTGTGTTTTCCTTTTTTTAGTTTGACTTCTTTCTTTAATGGCTGTATCATTTACTTTAGAACAAGGATTACTTTATGGACTTTACATTTTTACTTTGTTTTCATCCTTTTGTTTTATGTGGTGCACAAATTTAAACATCAGTGTAAAAAGGATGCATAATGCTTCAATCAAAATTAGTGCCAGAACTCTCACTCTTTGTCCTCTGGTCTCTTTCCCTGCTCCATCAATGTGCACCTGGTCCAGAGCTAATCCCATTGAAACTCCAAGAGTCCAAGTCCAGACTGTCAGACCCTTTGGAGTTTCTTTGGGACTCTGCCCCGAATGGCGACTTGATGAGAGAGAGGCAGCCTTGATCCAATTGTCCAGAAACTGAACTTTAATAATGCAAAAATAACAAACAATAAGGCATATACTGTATTTAGAGTGAACTGGAAAAAGGCAGTAACAAGCGGCCAAAAGGCACAAGGCCAAAAAGCCCCAGCCTGGATCAGACAGGCCTAGTTATACATTTTGGTGTGGGAGGGCACTTAAGGTGGGGTCTACGGGGAAGAGTCCAATGGGGAAGAACAATTAGGAATATTAAAATATCTGTGCCAAAAATCAACCTATGGTAACACGAAGAACCAAGAACTCACTAGTAATATTTGCATACTTGAAAGTGTGCATAAGCCTCTTGCTTATGGCACTTAGAAGGGTATTTCCCAGGGCTTTGGCCCAGGGTTTTCTTCTTTCCCGGGAAAACCACCTGTCTTGGTTTAGGGTAAATTTGGGAGGAAACCTCCCGAATGGGGGGTTTCTCTGGAAAGTAAGCTGGAACTGCCCCTCCCCCCTACTGGTTTAGGAAAGAACTTCTTTAGAGATGAGTGGAAAAAACTATTTATTTAACAAAAAAGAAAGTGCTTATAAACTTAGAAATTAATAATATGAAACAATAAAACTTGGTAAAATTGAGAAAGAGTCTTTGCTGTGGGAACTTGGCTCGCTTTACCCTTATTAGTTTTTTTTAGTGTTGGACGAGGCTAATCTGGACCCCGGTGGCCCCATTCTTTGGAAAGAAGAGTGGGAGAAAGCTGATCTGAGATACTGCTTAGAGAAATTATGAACTAGCTGCACTGTCAGAAATCCCCACTGATCGTGAGTTCAATAGGGAGTGCCAGCAGCTGGGATTCAAGTTTGACTGTTCTCTTCATTTGCTCAGGCAGGAGCTCTGTGGTCTTTCTCTTGCCCAGCAAGGAGGGAATGTGTTTTTAAACAAGACTCTGAGAGTCCATTGGCTTTTAGTTGAGAATGAAGGTGATAAATGCCTTACTTACTTTGATTTTATTGCACAGAAAAATATGCTTGAGCTTTATGCTTGAGTTTTCTGGCATCAGTTCCTGTGACTTTTGAGAATTGATAATAACTCTAGAGTTTATTTAATGCAGATGAAAGTGCTGGATTTTAAAGAACTTTCACATGGTCAGGTTGTTTCCCAATTGTTTGTTGTAGGGTTGTGCATTGATCTGAAGAGCACTGGCTGGTCTTGGCTAGAGTTGTTTGAATTGAGTTTTGCATTGTTATGGAATGATAGTATGTGAAAAGTTGATTATTCAATTTAGAGTAATAAACCAGGGCTAAGATCTTGTATCTCTTGAATGTGTGCCTTGTCATTGACTTCACTGGAGACACGATTTCTTAATTTTGCCATGGGTTACTTGACATAAGTTACATTATTAAAATGAGAAGCAAAGTTTGATGTGATTAAAGTAATTTGGAGTGCTGAGATCTATAGAAACATGTCTCTTCCTGTCTTAGGGTGATTAAAGGTGGATTTCTGTTGTTTCAAGCTAAGAGCCTTTTGTCCAAGCTCTGTAAATATTCTTATTGTGCTTGCTCTAGGTTTGTTGTGACTAGTGATTCTTCTCACCTTCAGTGCTAACTGGTTTAAAAAATGGTATTGTTTTATTGTGCCTATGTGCATCATCTAAGGAAATGGGCAGGCAACATTTGACCAAGAAGTGGAATTTTTTTCTCTTTATTAATAATTTAAATTGCTTAGTTGAAGCACTGGTTTGTTGTTTTTTTTTCTTGAGGCAGGTAAATCAGGTCCTCAAGAAAGAATGGTACCACTTGTGTAGAATGCCATCATTAAAGTGTTCTTCAGGCCTGCCATTTAAATTTGCAAGGAAATCTATTCCCTAAAGGAATAAAAAGGGCAGGATTGGTGGCCAAATAGTCAGGGTGAATTAGTCACCAGAAAAATGTTTTATTCATGGAATTAATGAATAGGGGAGAACTGCAAAAGACATGCTGCTGGGTTTTGTCACAAAAATGAAATAAAGGAATTGCAAAGCTGGCTTTCTGACAAAGTGTCACTTCCAGTTTAAAGGATGGTTTAAAATTGAATACAAAACCTGCTAATCAGTTTTGTCTTCTCTTGAGTTTGTTTGTGCCTTCTATGGGTATTTTTAGATATGAAGGCTTCCATTATCAGAATATCTATGGAAAGCTCTCTTTCATGCAGGAAGCTTGGTCTATATTGTCCTATTCATTTGAAGCTGGTCTCCTGCCACTTTCCCTGGTTAGCTGGAGCATACAAGGTACCAATTGTGTGCCAAACAAATAGGAATTTCGGCAGGTGGGATCCTTTAGGGGCTCAGACAGCCCTCCTTCTCCCTCTCCTTTACTATTTGTAGTGATGAAATGTATGTCTTTTGGCTATAGAAACTGAACTGTTAAAAGGTAAGTCTACATTTTAAAATAAACTTCAGCCTTGACAGTTTAATTTTTGCTTGTTCATTATTTATGTTTGCCTAAAATGCAGAGTATCTCTCAAGATACTGTGCATTTTTAATCCTTGTGCCCTGACCAAGTTCATTCTGAGTAGCTGAAGAGAACAAGAGTAAAAGGATCTTTTCTTTCTTTATGGAAAAAGCACTCATTTTTCCTGTTTAAAAACCCACCCAAGTGTAACCATTAAAATCAGTAAAGGTTCTGTTATAGGAGTGCTTTAAAAGCAGTTCACTAAGATGGAAGCCTGTGAAGTGTCCTTTTTGGGCCAGGATACACAGGGACTCGCAGTAAGAATGAACCTTTGCACCCATGCATAGCATGAAATGGGGATGGTTTGTTCTCCTAACACTTCAGGTGAGCTCTCTGAGAGCTCACTTGTAGCATTCACTCAAGTGTCCCAATACTGACTTCTCTTTCATGTGAGACAGGAGTAACTGTTACCTAATTCCTGTCATGTAAAGGTGTTTTCAGGAAGAGAAGAATCAGATCTAGAGTCTATAAAACATAAAAGATCTGTAGGTCTATAGATTTGTACTTCGAAGGAAGAGTAAGTACTTTTCAGTAACATCCCTGACCCTCTTTATTTTTCATTATGCCATAGTACAATTAATGTAATGCTTTTTCCTGGAATACATATCCCATAGGTTTGTTAGCATAAGAGCAGCTCTGGAATGCCATACATTATATGCATGATGACATATTGATATTTATTCTGTCATTCCAAAATCTTATCTTAAATATTTGAAATTGGAAAAATATTTTTTTTAATTGCAGTTTTATCCCCTAGACAATGGCACCAGCATAGTATTATGACTTCCTAAGTAAATTATTCTGAATCAGCTTCACTTGAATTAGCAATATAACAATATAAACAATATAATCGCTGCTGTTTTGTAAGTACAGCAGGCAGTGAATCTGCTCTGGTCTGTGCTTGCTGAGTGTCTACCCAGGCTCCAGCCTGTACTCATATTGGCTTGATTTTCTTGTTGTAGCAGTTTGACCAGATGTAATTACAGTGCCTTCAAAAGGCTGTGTTCTCATTTTACATGAACAGGTCATGAATTAGACCTAAAAATATCATTCAGAATAGCTAGAATCCAAATGCAGTACCACTGTGTAATTAAGATGTCTTTGTATTCCTGCAGAAAGGATTCTATTAGGAATGAATTTCAATTATGTTACTGTTACTACAGCAGTTGAGGTGAAATGCCACCTGTGTTATCCACTGCAGTCACAGAATAGATAAACTGCATTTTATTGTTGAAATGTGAATCAGTTTTGCAGTCTGGCCTATTGTAAGAAGGTTCTGCCACTGGTATCTTGCTCTGTTAAGTACCACTTGACCCTGGGTAGGAACTGGTCATGTGGCCAGTCCCCAGGTCAGGTCCTGAATCTGGCTCCCTTTCATCTGTGATAGCTGGGCCAGAAACTGGACTTTGATGATCCTTGTGGGTACCATCCAGCTAGGGATGTTCTATGATTCTGTGACTTTGGATTCTTTGGCTCAAGGAACGGCATCTTGGATTCTTTCACCACCAACTTGCATAAGCTCTGATTTTGTTTCATACAAAATGGAATGTCAAACACTGAAATGGAAACCTAGCAAAGATTTATTGATTTGTATTTTTTCTTCACACTCCCTTTTTTCCCTCAAAGACTCCAGGAAAGTTTTAAGTTTGTGGGAAAGTGCACAGTCCTTCATCTGAATCTCTCTTCTTAGACTTGTGCCATGACCTGGGAGTTGAAACCTCCCTCACCTTCCTTCTGTCCAGTCCTCCCCTGAACAAAGACGGAGTGGCTGACTTTGGTTTGGAAAAAGTTTCCTAGGTTGGCTGAGGTTCTGAAGCTGTTCCCCTCAAGTTTACGTGATTATGAATACGCCTATGCAGCTCTACCTTCCCCATACTTCCTATGTAAGTTTCTGTGGAAAAAATAGTTTGCTCAAAGGAAACAGAGCTTTCTGAAAGAAAAGGGATGTTGACCTGATTGCCAACTTTTCTTCTGACTTCTCTGGCTCAGTGAGAGAAAAAGCAAGTGGATGAGGATGCGTACAAAATTTAAGGCTTCTTAAAATGCCAGTGAGCAGGTGGTAGCTTTTGGCTTTGTTGTGTTCTGAGATTTGGCTTTTGAGCAAAAGGTTTATTACAACGTGTCTCAAATGTCTTAATTTTCAGTACTCTCGGGCTTATGTTACCACAAGAAATGGCCAAATGTGTTTCCTTAATGTTTTAAAATATTTCTCAGTTACTAACCAAGCCAATTTCTTTTTATGAGTTCAACCTGTGCTTATGCTGTAGAGGTGTGAAATAAAGACAGAATATAGCTGGCAAGTTAATATTCTCTGTCACAGAGAAAATATTTGTTTTTATTACAAATATTACATAAAATATGGAATTTTTTATAAGAAGACACCTACATCTTCAGCAGTAATGTGATGGAAGTAATGTTATGGCCAACCATAAATGCAGAATGACATTAATTTTGAAAGGTCCCCTTCCAGTAAACTTCCACTGCTACTGGCTTTCTACAGAACTCTGCTTCCATAGTGCTGAAACAGAGCTCATTATTCCTCCACTGTAAGTCATCCATGCATAATTAGGGTGAAATATCAGTTTAATAAAGTGAATCTAATGATTGAGTTTTAACTCTATGTTAGCTGGGAAAGTGAACAGGATTCTTTTCTCTAGATTTGCATGTAGGAGTCAGTGTTGGAAGAATGTATGTCTGCTTTCAGACTTAGCCCTAATTTCTTTAAACTGGGCTTCATGCAACATGTTTTCTATTGTTATTTCATGCAAAAGACCTAACTTGAGAAGTATTCCTGCTGGAATTTTAAGTTTCATACTTTAAATTCAGGAAAGACTACTCAATTGAAAATAATATTTCAGAATTTAAATTTAACATATTTGTTAATATGCACACAATTGAACCTTTTACACTTATTATTTGGCATATATCTCACTCACTGTGTTCCCTGGAGTGTGATATGGGCTCAGATGAGAAAACAAGAACCATTTAAACTAATTTTATTTGAGGATGTGGCTCTGTGTTGGCTTATCACTATTTTGTTAGTATTATTAATTTAGTAGCAGCAGATGTGAGTAGAGTGCATGAGAGTGATTTGTGCATGCCTCATCACTCCAAGTTCTCAAGTAAAAGGCCATTTTCTCAGTAGAAGATAAATAGTAACAGAGTAGTGTTGAAGAGAACATATAATTTTCTGCCTTCCAAGTCTGCCACTGTCCCTGACCAGCTGGACACAGCCTCTTAATTTGTTAGTATGTGTGAGAAATATCAACAACTGCTCTAGAAAGCCAGTTTCAAAAAGCAACTCGTACTTCAATGGAACATTTTAAAAGAAAATTTGAATGTTAGAAGTACATTTTTGGAAGCTGATCCCTGAAATTCCTTGCTAATGCTAATGATAGGTCACTGAAAATGTTCAAGAAAATTAAGCCATCACATTTTATCGATTTCATATAGATCTAGTAATTATTTAAGCCTTTAAGTAGTGCAACAGCATACAAAATGTTCAGCAACTAAAACACAAGTGACAGTTAATCTGAAATTATCCAGTGAGAACGTTTTCAGGTTTTATCACTCAGCTATTTTACCAGGTCACCTTATGAGCATTTTTGAAAATGCCATATAATTATTATTAGTATGGAAGTGTTCTTAGACATCCAAGTTAGACAAGAAAGCAAAAAAGGAAAAAAAATAATCCAAACATTTAAGAAGATTAGGCCTTACTGAGTAAACCATAAAATGGAATGCATATTTACTTCTGCAGAACTGCAGTCCTCTGCTGCTAAATGCCTGATTTCCAATTCCAAGTAGGATGGGAAGTGGAAAGATTAGATAAACATAATGTGTCTTTTTTTCCTGTCATGTCTTATGGTTCAGATCTTCAAAGTCCAGCATTATTGTTACTTTCAAGGTGGCCTCTCCAGCAGCAAGGGAAGTGTAAAGAAATGACATCAACAAAGCTCACAGAAGTGTAGAAGCACTTTAAGGAAGACAAATAATTTGTATAAGTCATTCTCTTTTTGTCCAAACCTAAGGTAAGTGTTCATTTTAGATTGTTGGTACTTAATGTATTTGTTCTCACATTAGTATGTAGAAGTGGAAGCTAAGTTAGTCCATTACAATGATTCATATTCTGTCCAAGGAACAAACATTTTCTGGTGGGACTGAGGACTGAAGAATATCAATGCAGTTGAAATCCTCCAACTCCCAAAATAGATAGAAAAAATTGTTACAAGGAATAAAACTAGAAAAGCTAATATTGCTATCAGTGCAAGTACAGTAAAACGGCAGGTGGGCTGCGTCTGTATTGTCTAGCAATGTGTGCTGTCTAGTTTTTGTCAGCTGAGATGTGCAAGCACATTGGAGCAGGAGGTGCTGGCTGTCAGGGATGTGCTGCCTCCCTTCACCTGGTTCCTGGTGGCAGGAAGGAGGGATCCTTCAGTTGTGCTGTCTACAAAACAGAAAATAGGAGTGAGATTTTTAATGCCTTTGGTCATAAGAAGATCCTCTTACACCTTTGAGAGGACTAACAGAAAGTGATGAAGACATTTGGGACAAGTTTAAAAAATATGTTCATCCATCATGTGAGAAGTGGGTAGAGAAACTATCTAACAGCTGATCTGCAAACATATATTTTCATGTGCCACACTTTGATGTGGCTGTACATCCTTCCTCGCATCAGATCAGAGCTCTGCCCACCCCAAGTGGTTTAATTACATTTCCTCTCTAAATAATGCCATTATAGAGACAAACAGGACACACCATGCAATGTATCAAAAGCTTCTTCTTTATTTTCTGTGTGTACCCTTTTTACACACTTCTGTCTTGGTTTGAAAGACAGGTGTCTGCTAGGGAGGGGAAGCCCTCCTTCGGAATGGAGAATTCAGCTCCCTCACCGCCCCCCCCCCCAAATTATAATTATAATTTTGAAAATTAAAGGGCTCTCGGGCAGAGGTGTGGGGATAAGAATAATAGTTCTTTACAGTATGTATAACAAGGCAAACAAACAACAATAACTATGGCATTAATAACAAACAGAAGCAGGAACCCAGGAACAGCTTCCCTGAATGCGGCACTTTCCCCTTCAGTGCAGTTCCGCTCACAGCCGGCAGGGGCGCTGCAGCCTCCTGGCGGACAGGGCAGGTGTGATGATCCCCTCGCGGCTGCAGGGGGCTCTGTGGGGCGGGATCGGGGAGCAGGTGGGAATGGCGGCTTTGTCCAAGAGGGGAAGGGATGGAAGGGATGGATGAGAAACTGCAGAGCTGAGGCTGGGTACGCAGGAGGTATCGGCAGGCAGGGAGTGGGGGCTACAGAGTAGTGAAAAACTTGGAGCAGTGCTGAAGGAAGAGCAGACAGGTGAGACAATAGCAGCCCTGCTCCCAGCCGGGCGACAAGGCCGCTCTTTCAGTGAGGCAGGGGATAACAAGGTACCAGTTCAGTGACTGCTTCCAGGAGCAAAGGCTCACCTCACACCAGAAGAAACAGGACCAAACTGGGCTTCTGCAGCAGCAGTGAGTTCTTTTCCCAAGCAGCAGCTACACCAGCACCATCGGAAGGCTCCGATGGAGTGAGGGAGTTTCCTCTCCCAGCCGGCTCAAGCACCCAGCCATCAGTGCTTCTTAGCAACACAATGGGAAAAATTCCACCAGTAACAAGTAAAGAAAAGGGAAAAAACCCTAAACAACAACAACAACAAAAACCCAAACAATCCCAAAAAGCCCTCAACCCCCAACAACTTCTAAACAAATTTTTACAAATTTTTCTACAAATATCCTTTTAATTGTCTCCATATTGTTCCCATACTTGTCCTCCTTCCTTTCACAGATATACACAAATCTCTTCTACTAACTCAGTCATTTGGCTCACAGACCCACTGTTACCACCCCCCCCAGCCAAATAACAGTAATTAGTTACTGTTTCCTAGAGCCTCAGAGGAACACAACTGAGCATTTTTTCTGTTCGTTGTAGCTTATTTTTTCTCTGAGTCTGCTAAATTGAGTAGCTGTGCCTAGTGAAGAGGCTCTTGCAATGCATCAGGGAGACAGATGTATTTCATTTGTGATTTCAGTGATTTCCATATATGAGAAGATCCTTAGAGATGTCGGTGCATAAAATGAATGTAGCTGCTCAGGTTGTTGCCTAAAAGAACAAGTTTACAGAAATTAATTATGCTCTCATTTTCTGCCTGTTCTGATGTGAACCTCAGTCTGTCTGCCCAGCCCTGACGCCTCATACAGCTTTTCTTCACCTTCTGCCAAACACTTGCTCTTTCCATGTTCTGGCACATCACGATGAACTGCAGCCTCTCTCTGTAAGGAAACCCCAAACCATTGCTCCCTCACACACCAGTCTGTAGCTTAGTTCCCTGCTCTGCCAGTGAGGTGAAGAACTGAATCCAAGCAGAGAAAGAAGGTAAGTCACCTTGGGCAACACTCTGGTTCCTGCTTCTACTACATGGACTATCCCAGAATAAAGCTTAAGATTTTGCATAGGATTTAGCTCTTTTTCCATACCCAAGATTTTTCTGTAGTTTTTATGATGAAGTGTGGAAATTCTAAAACTGCTTAATATGAATCACTTGAAGAAAACCCTTCTTTCACCACATTCTTTATATATTTTTCAGTGGCATTTCTTGAGAGGTGTAGAAAAATGCAGAAGTGGACCAGTGCAGAAAGTATCCAAGTTAAATTATACTAACAGGGCAGGAGAGTGGTTTTACTCCTTTAGAAGCTTTTACTAAAAATCAGATGGCTCGAGGGTTCCAGGGATCTCGCCTATACCACTGCTCCACCAGGGAGGAGGTGCTTTGGGCCTGCCCTGCAGTACACGTCCGCGAGTCCAACCTTCACGAGAGCCATAGGAACGCAATTTAAGCTCGGGTGGTCTAGGGATGTCATCTTTACTAGGTTCTTTTTAGGTCATGGCGAGGTGGAGGGTGTGTGGGCCAGTGGTATCTATACAGGCACTAGGGCCCTGTCTGAATGATGGTACTCTTTATATTCTTTAATTTTGATTCGGCTTGTTGCATTTAAGATTTTTCGCTGGGGATCACACTTCTGGGTTTAGAGAGGCGCTTGGGAGATCTGGTTATTTGCATACGGGGCGGTGGTCGACAGGCATCGAGGAGGGGTGGAAATAGGCGGCGACTTCCCCTCAGCGGGAGCAGCGGGAGCAGCGAGACCGCGTGGGGACCTCGGAGCAGCAAGACCGGAGCTCCACGCGGCCCCAGGGCAGCTGCAGACACCAGGGGGCATGGACAGAGCAGTCCAGCGGACCGGCGGGGGCGAGTGGGGAGGGGGGG
>VWYE01017614.1:100058-139799 GCA_013398995.1 Alaudala cheleensis | reverse complement strand
AGGGTTGATGCGGGCAGTCCGTGCCGTGCTGGGGAGGGGGAGGGGGTCAGCTCCGCTGGTGGTATTCTCGGCAGCAGGGAAAGGATCCCCTCTCCCCCCCTTTCCGGGCTCTGGGGGGAGGCAAATCCCCCCCACTGCAGGGGTTCTTAGAACTGGGGTACAAATCTCAAAACTGGGGTACAAAAAAACTTGGGGTACAGAAAAACCTGGAACAGAAAAACAACCTGGGACAGTCTAGCTCCTTAAAAAAACTTTCAACATACACAGCTAGACATTTCAACATAACGCTCCAATCTTGAGGCTCTTTAACTGGGATCTTGTCTATCTCACAGGTGGTTTGAAGCATGGCCAGGAGGTTCCTGTTGGCAAATCTAATACAGTATTCTGAAGTGACCTGAGAATCTGACCTGTCATTTTTTGTGAAGTACTTCATGCCTTGTACTTTTTTGTAAAGTATTCCATTTAGAATTCTCAAAGGATGTCTGAAACCACCCCAAAGAGAACAAGAACTCAGACAATGAGTTTCATCTGTGTACTTCTGTCTCCTGTGGTACATTCCCAGGTCAGATTATGCCTTTAGCCAAGCCAGGTACATTGTATATTACTAAGTGTTATGATGAAAGGGATGAAAGATTCTCTTTATGCTGTTGTTCACCATGAGTTGTTTGTGACATGTGGACATAACTGAATTTGCTGCTCTGACAAAGGGTGGTGCAGTGGGGTAATAACATAGCAAGGATCCCTTTATTCCCCTGTCTGTCCCTCCCTTCTGTATGCTCTGTCAGATTTGTTTGGGTGCAGGGCCATTGTGTCAAAGAGCCAGGGAAATGCTTCTCCAGTGCTGCCAGCAGCTCCAGGTGGGACTGAGTGCCATTGTTCTACGCTGTCAGTGTAACAACCAGAGCCATTATACAGGTGTGCAGTGCAGCAAGTGCTGTCACTGAGACTATGCCAGCAATGTTTAGCTGGGAATGTGTACGGGTTTTGTATCTGTAGGAGTTTTATGCCTTCTTTGGACACATCCGGCTGCTGGAGAGCAGATGGCAGCTTTGATGAGTTTCAGAGATGAAGTTCTTTTTGTTCTTTTGCAGAGATGGCTCCAGTGGTACTAAAGCAGCATGTTTGGGTTTGTGCACTGGATTTTGCTCATGTCCCTTCTCATACAGCTGGGGATTTGTTGTGATTTAATCTTGAACTGAAAACTTTTTTCTAGCTCAAAGAATCAAGTACTTCTAACTGAAAGATCTGTCACTTTCATCTGAGAAAGAACTAAAACACTCACAGAAATTCACTTTTTTCTGCTAGATACCAAGTACAAGTCAGTTGATGCAGATGGGTTTGTGCACAACGAGGGACAGAGTGCTCTAGAGGGCAGGCTTTGCCTGTATTGGGTAAAAGCATTTCCAGCTAAAGACCAAGCTCAGTCAGCCCAAATAGCATTTTGACTACTTAGCTTTCTTTGTATTCATAAATCAGACAAATCAATAGTTGTTTAAAATGTGAAGGCTTCGATTTTCTGGTGCTACATGCAAAGTAAAGGCAGCATTATATTAAAGATGCTACTCTGATGAGGTCACGGTGGCTCTGTGAAAATGCAAGTCACCTTTTTGATGGTGTGGCCTTTTCTTTCTGGTTGGTATTAAGTAGGTTTTGTGTTGAAAATTAGTAAAGGTCGGCACTAGAAATGCAGTTATTTTAAGGTTTCTTGTTGAAGCTGGTGCAGTTTCAGAGAATAAAACATTTTATGAGCACACCTTGCTCTTTCATAAAAGCATTTGTACAAAATATTTGAGGAACTCTCTGATGGTCCCATCAGCAGTGGTATTGGTCATTGAAAGGCTGATCTCAATTGGTGGTGAAAATTTCTGAGGTGAAATAAAATTATCTAATCCCACAAGGTCCAGGTTAGTGCTTCTGTAGCTGCACTTACAGAGTGACAGATGGCTAGCAGAATTAAAAAAAACCCTCAGTTATTGAAGTTTGTAATGAAAATATCACTGTGGTCTAAAATGATATAATTGCACTGTGCTCAGTGGAGTTGGTACAGTCTCCCTTTACTGAGGATGTATTCTGATCTACTGTGAGCTTCAGCCTGGTGTCCCAGACTGTGTGTCAGATGCACAATGGCTCACCAGTAACTGAGATTAGCAGCACTTTGGCATGGTGCAGAATGGCATTTCTCCTCCTGTATTTTGAAGCTGCTCATCCTCCTCTGGTCAGCTCTGCACTAAACTCAGAGGTACTGACATGCCACATTTGTGTCTGAAATGAGTGAGCCTGGAAAAAGGAGTCTGCAAGAAGGCAAAAAGAAGATGACTTTGTTTAGTGTTTTATGATTCTGTTTATTTTTATATTTTGTCTATAAAAGCTAAGGGGGAAAAAAGCTTGTTGCTGTTGAATTAGGATTTTGGGTTGATTTGGCTGAACGAGCAACACAGACTCCAAGCTTCTTGGAGGGCCTATAGCGAAGTATATTAGAAATCACATCTTTTTATGGACTGTTCCAAGACAGCTGTGCATGATTGGTCTTTTAATTAACACCCCTCACCATCACTGGCTAATTAGAAATGACACCCCTTTGTAAACTTCTTGCAATCAACAACAAGTGCAAAACACCATGTGCAAGGATTGTTTTAATTTTTTCACTGAGCTTTCTCACAGGTAGTCAGACCAATGCATGGGAAAGTTATTTGGCTTTCTCTTAAAAATTTCTCTCTGACCAGACTGTCAGCATCCACAAAAGATAAGATAAAAAGGACAAGGAAGAGCTCTGGATTGTTGAATACAATCCCGTCTTTCTTTCCTTTGCTCCTGGGCTGGTCAGTAAGGGTACAGAAATAATCGTACTCGTTTGTGGCTGTGTTTCAACTGAGTGAAGAGGCTGAGATGTTAAAAAAGAAGGTGGGAGACAGTGTATCATTTAAATATCAGTTTGAAATGTCTGTCTCCTAATTATGGTGGGGTGGGCTTGTTTTTTTTTCTCTCCCTCTCCGTATTTATTTTCCAGACCTTTTCAGCTCACCTTTTAAGGTATTCACAATCTTTGGATATGGGGTGAAATGATTAATAGCCTGTACTGGTTTTTTAAAATAAGGAGATACAGTAGCATGAAGCACGGAGCAGCAGACTTAAATTTTCAATTATGTTTTCACTCCTGGAGGGAGGGCTTGAAAATGACTACTACTATTGGAATGTCAGTGAGTTTCTGTATAGTAAAAAATTCTTTTAATAATAAATGCTTTCATTTACATTTTTTTTTCTCCTGTGAAATTCTTCATTCTTTTAGGAAGCAATCACATTAAATGGAAACTTAAAACAAAGTATCAGAAGATATAGATTAGTTGTCTGTATGTCTGTACATGATTACTAAATGAACTGTACATGTAAATGGTGGTGCAATGGGCTATGCAGATAGAAAAAAATCCTTTTTAAGGGCTCTGTGAAATTTAGAAGGCCAATTACTATTCCACCAATGGAGAATTTTTCACTAAACATGTCCTAGTAAGTTAAACCTATTAATTAATGTTTAACTGGTTCTTAATGGCAATGAAGTCTAGAGACAGTATGACTTCCACATGAAAATTGCTCTGATGTTGGCTCTGTGGAACAAGGAGATACATCACTATTAATATGGTAGCCCATTTATTACCCTGGTGTCTTAATTCAGCTGCATTTGAGGGCAGTGAATTGAGAATATTCTTATCAGTTTGGATAAAAATTTGAATTAGAACTATGTCAACATAGTGGCTGTGCACCGATCTGAAGGTCAGGGAGAAAGGCAAAAGGAGCTGCAGGAAATGGGAGATGTGTGACAGTGCTGGCCCTATAACCTCAAGTACGGACACATGAGGCACCTAAAACACCTTCTACCCAAATCTTTCTTACAGTTCTGTTCAGAGCAAAACTGTGCTAGACTCTTCTCCACTCAACCAGTGTTTTTTGCAGTCAAGATTGCTGGTGAACCACTAAGTACAGTCAGTGTTTCAGAACTTACTGCAGACCTAAGTTCCTGTTTTTTGTCCCAGCATAAACTGTCCCCAACTTTTCAAACAAAATCTCTGTTGCTGATAAGCTTTGTCTCAGAGAGCTTTGTCACAGAAAGGTCTGAGCATCACCAACAGGAATGGGGGAGCAGAGCTGCAAAGTTCTCATACACCCAAGCTTGCAATGGGACAATAGGAGCAAACAAAGGCCAAAGCTGCCCTCCAGCAGCCATGTGTCTTTGGAAGGTGTAAGATGCATAAGTTTGTGGGCCAAGAAGTAAACTTTTATGCATACGAAATTTTATGTCCAGTCAATATAAACTGACTTCTTTGGTGCTGCAGCAATTTATAGGATAGTTTCTGCCCTCTGTATGATTCAGGAAGGAATTTGGTCAATACAGAGTTTTAAAAATAAAGTGTGAGATGAGCTGGGCTGTTGGTTGGAGCTTTTCATTGCCTCAGGTATTTCAACTGATAAACTTTAACATATTATTTCTGATCTGGCATTCTGGCCCAGTAAAAATAATTTTCCACTATTAACCTGACATACATAATTTCCAGTCTTTTTTTCTTTTTTTTCTAAACTGTTGGGTTATGAGGAGGACCAGAAAGAACCAAACACTTGATCTCCTCTAGCATGGTTGGAAACAGAATACTACAACTTCCAAATAATGATCTCCTTACAAAATCCTGTCGTGTTCTGCCTTAAACCTGGAATTCCTGTTTAATTGAGGATCTTAAAAGAAATTTTGTCCCCATGTACTGTTATCCCAGTAGCTATCAGTGTCCATGGGGACAAGACATCGTGACCTTCCTTAGCATCAGGTCACTGGCACGGACACTCATGCATAGGCACAGGAATGGAACAGAAGCCATATCAGGAGAGGAGACTTGCAAATGCCCATGTTCATTCTGCCAGGAAATTTCCGAAGACTTCAAGATAGTACAATGATATAAACAGCTTTCCTGTCCTTAACTTGCAACTGGAGCCAGTGTGAAGGGCTTTCTTACAGACATTTACTGCTCCTTTTTCCACAGCCAGTTTCGAGCCAAAGGCTCCAAAACCCTTCAAAGGATGTACAAGTTTTTGGGAGGAATGTGTGTCTCATTCTGTGCCTACACATTCCACATAGTATTTTTCTTTTGCTGTCCCATGGGTTTCCAAGTGCTAGAGTTCCTCAAGTTTGAGAAATAAAGCCTGAGTTCTATGTGGAACTTTGTCATTTAGCAGAAGCTAGGACCCTGTGTGTTTCATGGTTCCACTGGTCTCTTCTCCACTTCTCTTAATCAGCCTTTTTTCCTGTGGTGTGAAGAGAAAACCCCACACCAAGAGTTTTAGTGTGTGAGCTTACTACCATTTTCCCCCAGTTTAGAAATGTACACTGTAACTATGTCTGTGCATTAACAGTCAAAAATAGTCAACAATAAGGTTTATTTCAGGTTTCCTCTACTGTTTTCATGTGAGCTCTGATAGTTAAATAACAGAGTAAGAATGAGTACCTTTTGATAAAATTGAATGCGACTGCAAAAGATGGATTGTGGAATTGTATTGATGAGCACCTTTGAGTCAAAGTACTGTGTGTGGATGCCTGAAATATGACTCGTAATTAATTCAGTGAAAGAGCAAGTTGAGGATTTCAGTACTACTGGTGTAGTGTTCTGGAAAAGATGTTCAGAGCATTAAATTTAACAGACTGTGAAAACTTTTTTAACTTTCTAAAAGGTTGCCCTTAAGCCTTTTCTTCTGAGAGAGGCAAAATGGTTTAGATTGAATGAAGACGCACCCAATTTTTCCTTCCAAACATGAAATAAACACAGTCTAGCTTTTACCTTGCTATTATATTTTTCCCCTGCATTATAGTATGCGTGTTTACTCTTGGTCTCATGTAAGATGTTTTTTCAGTTTAAATAATTTACCTTTTTTCAGTATTGCCAAACAGAAAATGCTGAGAATTCAAAAGCCAATCCTGACTGATGGTAATAGGCCCTATTTCCTATAGGAAATGTTATGTACAATAAATAGCACATTTACATTCCCTGCCATTTCCCTTGTTACTTTAGAGTATGTTTCTTCTGGCATGTATAGGTTCTCCACATGTAATTTCTAGTGAAAGCCAAATTCTCATGGAATCTCCTAACTCTTGTACTGAGGCTTTATCAGGCACTTCAGTACACTCAATGTTCCTTTTAAGTTGCAAAAGCTTACAATGTTGCCAGTAGTCTACAAAAATATACTGTCTGTCTGGGTCTTCATGCATGTGAAAGTTGTGCTCTCATTAGAGAACTGCAGTTTGTCTTGTTCTGAAAAATGAGAAGTCACAGAAATAACTGAGGGAAAGTATTGGTTTTCAAATACTGTTAAATATGGAGAGACATGGTGTTGAGGAAGAAATAATTTATTTACACATTTCTTGGCACAGATCTCTCGCACTTCAGTAGCTGGGAATGAGATGTAATGGGCACATTCTAATCCAGATACTTTGGGCTTCTTTTCTGTAAGGCAAAAAAATGGGCATTGATTGTCTGAAATGATATGGTGTCTCCTTTGCTCCGCCTCAACTGTTCTGTGCATCAGTGCCTTCAGAGAAGAGAATAGTAAACATTAAAGGGTGGTTTGATGTTATGAGGAAGATGTTGTAAGGATCAGTGACTGGCTGCTGAAGTCAAATTCAGAGAATAAATTAGACAAGCATGTTGCAGTCTGTCACACAAGGCCCTGGGACAAACCGGCACTGGGTTGGAGGAACAGTTGCTCTGTCCACTGAAGCCCAGTTGCCTTTCCAGAAGCTGAAGCACAGGAGGTGAGTTCTGCATGAGGCAGCTGCTTGAGGTGGCAGAGGAGCTGTACAGTGAGCCAGGAAGACAGTGGGTGCGGGTGGCCTGTGTGCGCAGTGCTGAGGGGATGTGAGTGCAGTGCAGGCAAAACCCCAGTGCTGCTCTCGGCAGCTGTCACACAGGCGCTCTCAGCTTGGCCAGTGGGACAGTGGGCTGTAATTAATGATGAGATGTGCCCACCAGTTTAGAAAGAGAGGCAAAAATTTTGAAAATTCTAGACAGATTATATCTTGCACTTAAGACCACAAGAAATATTATTCTGTGCAATTAAAATTAGGTTTTCCTTCAGCCTTGTCATGTGTTATTGCATGCTGGAGCTGAGCACTGGGGTATTCATCCAGCTGTACTGTATAAGCACTGCAGCAATGGCTTCAGACATGGTGTCTGGTATTTTGTCAGTTCTTATAAACAAACACCAAAATGAAAATTGATGAACAGTCTTAATAAAAAGACTGATTGTGCAAATTCAATAAAGGCAGTTTTAATAAAATACTTAATCCTTAAATGTTCATAATTGGATTTACATATTCACATCACTGCAATTAGAAGTTGGTATTTAGAGGGCACATTTCCCATTTCATGTGCTTTTAATAATTCTTTTCAAGTTTGCTTTTTCAAATTGCAGACTTAAGGTAACACATTCATTTGATTTTTTCCCTCTAAGCACGTAATATTTTTTCATCTGGAAATTTACGTATTTGGTTTGTCTTGCGCTAATCTGTAAAACAAATAAATAAATAAAGAGGTAGTCCTATTCAGGATTGAATACTTTCAAACCTTTTAAGCAATGCCGGGGGTAAACAAATTTTTTTTTCAAGTGTTGACATGGCAACAGTAACCCTCTGAATACAGCTTAAACTTCCACTCTTCCCGACCATGTTTTTTGCTCCCTAAAGCAAAGACCTTACTGTACTCTGTAATGGATAAAGATCACGGATTGCAAATGCCTGATCAGCTTCTGACCCTGCACAGGCTTCTCCAGCCCCTTTGGCCAAATTTACGAGAGTGGTTCCGTGAAAGACATCTGCAAAGTCAGCAAGGTTAGTTCCAGCGTCAGGGGGAGCGTGCCTGTGTTGCAGTCACAGCGCAGGCTGGTAGTGGGAGGTGCAGTTGCGGTGCCTCCAGCACCGTGAGCCGCGCTGAAGGCGCGGGGCTGCTGCCTGGCCCTGGGGGTGCGGCTTTCACACAGCCTTGGCCTGGCTTTGGCGTACATGGCTTTAAAGGAAGGTTCCTCTGAAGAGACAGCTGCCTCCATCTGCATCTCTGTGAGGAGACTGAATCCACCCACTGCCCTCGGTGTGTCACACTTCCCTCTTTTCACTCTTCACAGAGCAGTTTTTGCCTCAAGGCACCACAGAGCCTACTCTGTTTGTCTTCCTGCAGGAGTAGATCTGCAGTGCTGCTGGTGCTGAATGGTAACTGCCTATGGTAAAAGTTTATTTTGCACTTGAGGTAGCCTGTTTTCATAAGCCTTCTGCATCATACGCTGCTGCATCAGAGCCCTGAATAGTTTTAAATTAGGTAACAACATATAGAGACTTAAAAATTTTTTTTGAAAGTTTAGCTAGTGAGTAGGATGACAACAATTCAGCATAATGAAATGAAAGATGAAAATCAGACAGGCAATAAGTTAATGCTTGTCTTCTGCTGACCATACGCGTTTGGGTATGAAATGCTTTCTCATCAACTGGCAAAAATGCTAATGGCTATAGTAACCCTGTGGTCCAGCTGCCCTTCTTTCATTCCAGCTGCCACTGGGAATGGCTTTATCTCTTTTTAGGAGCATGAAAAATGGTGTTTGTTTTGTGTATACTACTAGAAATAAAACTGCATTTTCATTTTCAATTTTTCTTTTACATTCTGGTCCCCCCTTCTGATCTCCAGAGTTGACCTCTCGTTCCCTGTGCTTGAAAGGATGTTGGCCTGCCTTTTTTGCTATTTCTCTTACTTCCTTTCCTTTTTCCTTCCTCTTTTTTTCTACTGATTTATGTTTTTTCCTTTATTTGTTTTTCCTTCTGTTCTCCCTTTTTTATTTTCTCTTATCTCTTTGCTTGTTTCAATTTTTATTTCTTATTTATGTCTTTTTCCCTTTCCTCTTTTCCACCTTTTTTTCCCTTATTTACCTCTTCTTTTTTCTCATCACTGTGGTTTCTGGAAGTTTTGCGCAGTCTTTGGCCAAGTGGGGACCAGGTAGTCTTCTGTGAAGATGCTGGAAGGTTCTTCTGCATCCTGGCATGAATATGGGAGCACAGCTGGTGGTGATGGATAGAGAACAGGAGGCTGGGGCAGCTTCCACAGCTCTGGTGGTGTGCCAGGTCCTGCACAAGGCTGTAGATGGGCAGTCTGCTTGAAGTCACTTTGCAGACCCTGGCTCAGAGCTCTAATCCCAGGTCTTGGTAGGGATAATGTTTTTTCTTGGTAGAGATGATTGTGATCCTTAGGGCAGGTTGCGGCAAAGCAGATCCAACTTCTTCTAGCCTGAACCTATTTATAATAACATTCCTAAGTTCTGGATGTTAAAACCATCCAGAATTCTTGGTTTCATTTCTGTCTGTGTGTGTAACGCAAAGCAGAGAGTGTGTGATACAGATTAAATTATTTTTTCTCTTTTCATATACACTAGGGACTCACCTTTTCCTTTTTGACACCTTGTTTTGTTGCCATGTACAAAGTGAGAAGCTCTTCTCACCAAAGAAGCAGTGACTGAAAGGTAGAGAATGAATTTAGGAAGGACTGCTGTGGGAAAACGATTATGTTCCTTAATTGCTTTTATCCGTGGTGACAGATAAAAGGCGGGCCTGTAGCATCTCTTAGGGTTAAGAGAATGCTCCTGCAATCCCAGTCTTGCCCCAAGCCAGAGTAGCAATTGGGTAATGGCCATTTCCCTCCACATGGGAAGGGAGTGCTGCCAATGTGAATATAGAGGGAACTCTGATTTATTCCATCCCACACATCCTGCCTGAATGTACCAGAATCTGTGATGTTTTTCCAACATTGCCTTGGCAAAGGGAAGGGTGAGGACTTGTGGCTTCTGGACACGTGGTTGCAAAGTTCTGCAGGTCGCCAGGTCAGGGTGGGAGTGGAAGACAGCATGTGCTCTGAGCTGCAGATTAAAACAGCTTCATGAAAGGATAATCTCTGGGGGACAGCTTGGCTGGCACTCCTTGAAGAACATGGGGATGAGTTACTTCCTACCAAACTGTGTATCTGCTGTGCTTCTTCCATGGCTAATACCATTTGCCTTAGAAACAGTAAAGAGAAAACAAATTTCATCATTGACTTAACACCAGCTTTTGCTTTAATATGAGAGTAATTTCACATCACACTGATACTATGTGCTTAATTTTTCATACATGTCGTTGTGAATGCAATATTCTGAAGAACAGACTAATGTCAATAATGTTTCCAAAATCAATATGTGCATAATATTTGTATAACGTACCAATGGAATTCTGCTGAAATGGGACTGACTGTATAGGTACTTTGGATAAGGACATCTTAGACTCACCAAATAGTAGCTAAAGCAGGGAATTGCAACTGAAAATTAAATATAGTGGGAGGTGTTATATTTAATAGACATGTGACTGTTTCAACATCACTATTACGCTTCAAATGTCTGAAGTAAAGTGTAAAAGAGAGTGATCTATAACATGTCATTGGTAACCCCAGTATCACATTTTAGAAATTGCCTCATTCAAGCCATAATGAATTTAATCCTACATCACAGTGGTATTAAAATTTCGATACCTTTGGCAGCCTTCTGTTTACAACAAGTTTCTGCAGTGGAACAAGCAGATCACCAACAGTAACCAGCAGTGGGCTCTTCCACTACTGAGAAATAACTGCATGCACCTGGACCAGTAAACTAGCAGGCAGGTAACACTGGTGCCTTACCTTACTTGGAATCACTGAGGGTACAGCTAGCTAATTTATTCCTACTCTTTTTTTTTTTGCTGCAATACACCTTTTACATGTAGTTTTACCTGGCTGCTTTTGCTGCTGGTGGGTGGAAGTCTGTTTTCCTTATTCCTCACCACTGGCTTAGTGTCAGACTGATCAGGACCTTCTAAGTGGTTATTGCCACTTCAGAGGAAGGCTAAAATGCAAAGACAGGATATATCAGTCATCATCACAATTCAAGTTCGTTACAGAGGAACTATTTTAAAGAAAGACTTTCATGTCAAAAGCATGTTAACAAGTAAAAGTGATCATGTAATTTATTCAGAGAAGTTCTTGATAACTGTCAAGTAATTCAACAGCTTTCTCTCATTATCATTTACTTCATGTACCTTGACTTGGCAAAGGCTTTAGGAAGACATTTAATCAGAAGTATGCAAATGGTCCTGTTAGCTTCAACAGGAAATTGGCACTTAGGAGTAGAAAATCTTAAATATTTTCTAAATGTTGAGACATATTTGTTGTAGTTATATATGATGAGTTATGCAGCCTTCTTTTTTCTTTTTTTTTTCCTGCAGTGCAGTTAGAGAATTTTTCTGCAAGTTTTCAAATATTTCTTAAGCAGGGCTTTGCAAATCATGCTAGAGAAGCTACTACTGTGTGACCTGGACTGAAAATGTTTCTGTTCCCATGCTAAAACATAAATACTAAGAGGTTAGCAAAAAAAGACATTTTGATTGAATAAAAATTTTTAATAATCATTAAGTATTTTTTAAAATTGAATGAGTTAAACCTGATCCTAAAATAACATTTTAAATTAGAAATTTAAGTGCTTCAATTAGAAAATGTCTTTTCCGCCATGCCTATTGCACAATGTAAGTTTCAAATGCCTTGGTTTCTCCAAATTGCCTTACGGCGAGAACCGTTTATAAGAAAAAAAGAATTTTTCTTTCTTCGATTTTCCATTACATCTTCAATGAGTTGGTCAAATGTTGCAAATACTTATGAAGTGTCTTTGTTTCCTATCTATCCTGATGGAAAAGGACTGTCCTTTAGGACATACAAGGTTGTCCTAATTCTGGTCATATGAACTTACAGTAACAGGTGACTTGTACTGTGTTTTTCTTTTCCATAAATTGAAGACTTGGCCAAAGATAATAAAGGCTTAAATTCAAATAGCCTATTTTCTGCTTCAGTTTTTGTGCATATGTGAATGGCCACAGATCTTCAGAAACATTTATAACGAAAAATATGATGAAATTTAAGGGAAAATTAGATTTTCTGAATCTGAGCCTAGAGTGTCTTTATCTCCATGTCACAAACAAAATAGTTATAACACACATAATGAAACAGCTTGCTCAAAGACATGCCATAAGAGTTGTGGAGAAGTGAAGACCAGAAGGGTCTTCCAGGCCCCTCCCTGTTTCCCCCATGCAGGGCGTTACCTGTATTTGTTGCAGCTTGCTGGTGAAATATAATCACTTCTGGAGGTTTGCTTGTTGCCTATTTCTTACCAGAGTGCAGCATGTGGGCCTGTAGAGCTGCAAGTGCTTAAGTCAGTTCAATTTCAGATATTACAGTGATCATAGTTTTGAATGTGAAATCGTAGCAATGTTCTGAAATCATGTGTGTGCCTTGTCTTTCATTGCATCCATTTAGGCTCAGGAGGCCAAGAGATAAAGCATATGGAAAAAGGCCTCTGTGACACAGGTCCCTACTGGCATTGACTGAACAAGCAGGAAGACACCTAGACAGAAGGTAAAAAAAGACTCTTTTAATTTTTTGACTGATATAAAGCCTAATGAGGTGATTTTAATTTATTTGGCTACTAGCAATGGTATTTAAATGAAGCACATAATTTGTTAAATACTAACAAATATGCTTCAGGCTGTACAGCTAATGTAATTTTTTGCTTCACTGGATGCTTTGGAGGCATTTGATTTCCCTTAGCCCAAACTTCATCTGTTAGCAGGCCATACCAGCAGGTTTGATTAAGCATTTTTGTTTGTCACATTTGTAAAATATGGCCCTTTAATTTCTTCTTCAGCCTACTGGACCCTTCCAAAGCCCATGCTGCCTTCCCATCTGCCATTTCAGATGTTAGTCCATGCAGGAATGCCGAGTGATCTGTGCTGTTTGCTCTGCTATTGTTCCACTGAATATGTTGTATCTGATTCTGCTGCTTGGTTTCTTTCTCACATAGTGTTCAGATTAGGCAGTGGAGAAGTTTCTGACAACTGTAAAAACCTTCTCTAATGGTTTTGTTAAACTGGAGGTTACCAATTTTAGTACCTTATTACAACTTTCATTGCAAGTACTTAAATGCATTCTGTACCTATACATTTTCCTCATCGTTTCTTGGCCTTGAACCCTCTATTTTGTTAGACTGGGCAGGCAGCATGGAGTCCTCTGGAAGCATCACAAGCTAGATGCACAAAATATGTCACCCTTACAACCTTACTCATGGAAGAGCTTGGGGTATTTGAATGCATAATGGGTTCTATGTATAATTTATTATTTCAGTGTATTTCAAAAAGGTTGTGGAGTTATTCTGGGGAAGGGAGGAAAGGGAGTATTGCTGGGTTATGTTCCAGCAGAATTATGTATGAAGCTCCAAAGAGCTATTCTAACCATATGATAAGCATAAAACTGGACTAAGAGGAACTTTGAATAAGATTTTTTTTGTGAAAATTCTTTTGGTATTAAGCCACATAAATATTGGGAACTTCATAATGACTTTAGTTCCAGAGATTTTGATGGACATTTTAATATCAAAGTAAATTGCTATTAGAAGGAAAAATTAAATGCTTTCCAGATACGAACCAGTGAAATGAATGTGAGTTGTAGAGGTATTGGGCATGGTTGTTGCACAGCAAGACAGTCTTAAAAGAGGAAAGAAATCTTGATTGTAATAACCGTGTTTGTAAAACAAAAAAGACAAAACAAAATTTTCAAGTAAGATGTAGAGTTAATAAAAGGTTCTTGCAGGAGCATTTTACCAGGAAAAATAGGAAATATTCTTTTATCCCAGATGGGAGGGAGTCAAAGCACTTCTTGACCTGCGAATCTTCTGGAAAAACATTTATGTTCTCTGTCAAATATGTGTAAATTAAACCATATTTTATATTTTTTCATGGGTCCTGCTGGATAGAACATGTCTCAAAAGCAATCCAAAGAAGGAGAACATTTAATAAGTACGTGTAGCTCCAGGCAAAACTCTGTGCATTCCCACAGAGCTGTGATGCCAGTGAGCTCTGCACCATGCCACACATTTTTTCCTTCTCCTTAAGCTCTGAATCAAATCCTTTTGAAATTAGTAGAGCTCTGTCTGTAGACTTCAAAGATCAAGCACTGTGGAGAAAGTAAAGGTCAGGAACTACTGATCTGAGCTTCATTTCCTTTTGCTTTTCTTTTCCCTTACTTTCCTTAATTTTAGAAAGGAACATGTTATATCACATCTCTTCTCAAACAGTCCTGGGCCATGAGCCACCAGAGCCTGGCAGCATGTCATTGGGCTGTCACAACAGGAAGGAGCACAGTTGTTCTTCTCTTCTCCTGGCTCCTTTAGTGTCTAGCTTCTTCCACCAGAGCTTTTTTCCCTTTCTCATGATAGTGCAATAGAAGAAAGTATCTGGAATCTTAATAATATTAATTTTATGATATTCTAGTTTTCAGCTGTGAGATGAACATCAGATGCTTACATGGTCTCTCTACCCACACACAATGTGTGTTTGTGTCCGCAAATAAACTTTTACTGTTCCATTGCTGTTATAAAATTTTCTAGACTTTAGAAATTACTCTGAGTGGGTATTTACAGGAGAAAAGGAGAAACAGATGATGTCCCCATTTTGCTACAGGGATAACATTATAGCTTAGCTTTTTTGCATCTAATGGAAGGACAGAGTACTTCCTGGAAATTGGAAAACTTGCTGAAATCTGGATTTTTTTTTTTTTTTTGAGGCAAAGTAATTCACTTAAAATTTTTCCTGCTGCAACCAATTTTTTTTTCCTCAGAAAGATCCAGACAGGTCTATTGCCATTTGAAAACCAGGGACAAAATATTATATCCTCTTCTCTCTCTGCTGCTGTCCTCCCTTGTGTCCAGCACCATACCTTGTCCCCTTCCCTTCCCTTCCCTTCCCTTCCCTTCCCTTCCCTTCCCTTCCCTTCCCGGAGACCCTTAACAATCCTTGCAAAGGGTCAGGGCAGGCTGAAGTAGGTGTGATTTAGGGATTTGACACTCTGAAGAGGGAGAGCTTGAAACAGCCAGCCTCTTCCAAAGGACAGTGCAGGAACATTGGATTTCACTTGTCAAACTAAGCAACAGTGCCATTCTGGAAATGGTATCTCTCTCTCTTCCTGCAAAACCTGTCTTTTACTGACTATCCATGTCTACATTTGTGGCGTTCCTGTAGCACAGAAATTCTGCACAGGAAGATTTTTGCAGAACAAAATTCTTGTCGTCCTCTCCTCTGGTAAAGAAAATACATTTTGTAGTGAAACGTTTTCTAGAGATTGTAGAGTTTTCCAACACCCTTCCCACCTCTTCTCTTTTCCTTCACACCAGAAGGATAATTCCTAAATGACACAACAAGATGCATTTTTTCAAGCAATTTTCAAGTTAGTAGTTTAATATATTTGTGAGATAAGCAGTATTGCTGAAAAGACAACTATCCCTCTCCTTCTTCCCCTCAGAGAAAAAACAACAAAAGCCTGCCCTATACAAAGTAATTAAAGCCTCTCATTGTATACAGTGGATGTAATCTGAAACTGGAAAGAGGATAAACCAGGGAAATTTCAAGTTAATCATATAAACACCATTGCTTGTGGGCAATCTTCCCTGCCTCCTGCTACTCTCTGTGCTATGTCCCAATATTTGAGCACTTTTTCCTGGTCAGAGGAGAGCTCTGGTTTCCTGGGCAGCCCAGCACTAGCACTGACAACCTGTGAAGGTGCCCAGGCAGATGCTGATGTGGAAGAGGACTGCTGAGGTCCCTTGGTAACAGCTGGCTAGACCTGATGAATCTAAAGTTTATGTTGAGTTTAGGTATGCAAGAAGAGTAGGAGATGTGCTTATGTCTAGTGTGTGACCACTGGTTGGGTTTTATTAACCATGACCTCCCTGAAAGGTTTTGCCAAAGTGGAAAAGAACAGTGAAAGAAGCTGAACTGGAAAAAACCCAAACAACTACCCGTTGGAAGTTTGCCCAACATGTAGCTGATAACTCAGTAATTCCAGGGTGTTACAAGTTTCTATAGTGCCAGTATAGATCCTTGAAATAGAGGAGTCTGTGCACAAATTGCGTGTTGAGCTAGAGAGTCGGAATGTTGGGAAATAGATCATCCACCCATGGAACTTGGTGTTCCTGCCCAGAGATCTGGAAAGGATAAAGTAGGGCCGCTGTATGAGCTTTGTGCCAGAGGAGTTTGACTCTGAGGACATATCTAGCAAGAATATGGCAGTTTTGTACACTAAGTCCTTTCCACTTAAGCTTCAATATTCATTGTGTCTTCCCCTTACATATCCAGGTAGTGAGATTCTGGGAACACTAGGAAAAAATAGCATTTTTACAACACATCTTAATGGAAGGAAGACACTCAACAGAAGTCATAGAGACAGATTCATTTACTTTTTAGCTGGTATGAGCAGAGCAAAAATATTACTTTCAAACATGCTGTGTTGAGATCTCATTGGGGAATAGAACAAAAAGAATCATTGATTTAGCAGGGAAGAAAGCAAGTATACAGAATCCTTAAGTATATTTAATTTCATAATCAGGTTTATATTCTTCTGTGGAACTGTAATGCAAAGTTTTTAAGCATCCATTTCAGAAGATACTGGCCTGGACTAATAATGTGATTGATAAGACGAAAAGAAAGCTCCAAAAGAACTGGTATTCTCACTTTTCAGAAAGAAAATTTTATGTCAATATTCTCAGTAGGACAGGCCAGAAATAGGTATGCAAAGCACCTGATTCTGCTGCCTGCATCTGGTGTTCCTACTTGTACCTGCTGAGAGCAGCTCCCAGTGAGGAACTCCTTTATCATCACATTCTACTCCTACACTCAGAGTCCATCTTCAATTAACATGTGAGTAAAGCTTATAAAGCAGTGAGGAGGAGAAAATACAGTGAATTTATCATTTAATGCAAATTAACTATCCTAATTCAGAGTCTTAGTGTAATAGCCACAGTGAGACTGAAGGGTCCTCATACCTGCTTGTAAAAGGCCATCCTCTGCCATGCCTCCTTAGTGATTTCAGTGCAGCTGCCTCTCTCCTCATTCCTAGGAGAGAGGGGTGATGAAGGTGGATCAGTCAGCTCCCTGGAGTGCTCAGTCAGACTCTTCAGAGGAAATTCTCTGTAGCATTATGTAACCCATTCCCTATCCCTTTAGGTAGTGACTGAGGTAGGGAGTGATGCCAGGAGCTCACCTGTTCCTTAGAATCCCTCTCCCACCTCTTCACTTGCTTTAGCTGCAAGTGGCCCCATTAGCATGTTCATACCCACCCCTCTTTGAATGCCAGTTCCCAGCAGACATCACACATCTTCTGGGATTCTTTAGAGTGTAATTGTTATTAGTTGGGAGGCAGAATTTGACATCTGGATCATGTGCATAATTACATATATATATAATATATGTGTGTTCAATTTGGATTACCTTTTATAACATCCCTTTAAGCTCTCTGCCAATAGATAGTTTAGAACTTGAGTATGATAAAATAAAGGGTAGCTTTCTGAGTTTAAATAGAAACTTTGGCATAAAAGTGTAGAATCTGCCTTATGAGTTACATGTAGAAGTGCATATCATTAGGAAGTAAAATAGTGTATTTTTTAATGTAGCTTTTCACTGTTGGTCCATCATGGCAGGAGCAACAGCAATCTAAGAAAGTTTAATCATAGTAAGGGCTTACTTCTTGCCCTAGCCAATGGAGTCCACTATCCTCTGAGTACATTCCCTTATTCTGGCCCTTACATTTGTGTCTCTTGCCAGAGCAAGACCCAAAATGCTACAGAGATTGTTTGACCAAATCTTCTTTAATCTATTTTTTTAAACAGCCATGTAAAAGTATATTTAACTCTGTCAGCTGTCCTCACAAACAATATAATACAATTTGTTTTCGTTCTCTTAGCTGATTTGGGCTGTCATTCATGCTAAGCCTTTCAGTAAATCCACAAATATTTAATACTTAACCTTACTATCTGCAAGCAAAAGGTCTTACTTTAATGTTAATATATTTGACTTAATAAAGGTCTTTAAAATGGTTCACATCATATGTTAACAAGCCTCTTGGACAGAAAATAATAATAATAATAATAATAATAATAATAATAATAATAATAATAATAGGAAGAAGGAGAAGGAGAAGAAGAAGAAGAAGAAGAAGAAGAAGAAGAAGAAGAGAAATCAACAGCACAGTTTTCATTTATGGAGATTACCAGCTGTTTTCAGTGAAAGCGATGAAACAATAAAGAGCTACAAACGATGTAAACTAAAATGATTACCTAACTATCAGTGTGCATATGAAATTATACCAGCAGGTTTGTAGATGAAGCAAACAAAAATACCATATTCTGCTAATGTAGAGTTATGTGGATATTGCAATTTACCTTTTATTATTTTAGCAGGCACTGAATCAGAGCCATCTGCAGTTCTACTGTAAAGGCATGAGAGAGAGATGGCAAGAGCTGTTTTCACATCCCTTTGATACAATAATGGAATTCTGATAGAAAAAATAAAGAAGGAATGATTCTGAGAGTAAAGAAAAGGTTGATGAGGGAATTTGGTTAACACTTGGATAAGCAATTTTGAATTCTGGATTTTCAGTAATAACTAGACCTCCTCAGAACTTGAGAAAGCCCATTTGATGTGAGGCTTTTGTTCAAAAGATTTGAGAAAAAACCGCTCCAAAACAAACTCTGAGTAGGTATCTGCAGTAGAATGGGAGGAAATGGAAGAACAATTTATCTTAACTGAAACAAAAATTATGCAGCTGAATTGATTAGTTCTATAAAGAATTCCTGTCATTTTTTTCACTTGTGCTGTGCATATAAATGGCCAAAGAGCATGAATGAAGTTACAAATCTCTGGACTTCAAATGCAATTGTGCCATTCACATGGGGAATAAATTCCTAAAAACACACGTTCTCATAATATTATTTTAAAAGCTGTCTACCCAGTTAATCACCATTATTAATTACAGAATGTTTAATTACGTGTTGCTAATGTTCTGATTGCTCATTGTTCATGTTCTTGGATCCCTTCCTTGTCCCCAGCCTGTTTGTCCCCAGCCTGTTAAAATGTTAATTGTTGATTGCCCCCTTACCTTGTACATGTATCCCTTTCCCGTTGGGTATCACCTCCACTGCTCCCCAAAATGGTGCCCAAGGTTATATGCAAATTAGAAGGTATCTGATGCCATCCAGAGAAAAGAAGCCCTAAAACAACAAGCCAGTACAAAACCAAAGAGAAAAAATGATACTCCCAGGCTGGGACAACAGTTAAAAAACATCAGACCACCAACCAAGGCTTTTCTGCCTCGTCACCGTGACCTAAACAGGGCTCGATCTGCAATACATCCCTACACCTCGAACCAGCCAGGGATTTGCCTCAGACTCTTGTGAGGATGGAAGCCCCAGCTTTGTCGTGCAACTAAGCCAAACACCAGTTTCTCCATGTCCTTCTCGGGAGCAGTGCCCATGTGCTCGACCCCTCGGGCTCCCCACCCTGAGCTGGCCTTAATAAAGGCCTTAAAAGGGAGCTGGTCTCCTGACCCATTAATTTCAGTTCAGTTGAGCCTGATGGTTTGATTTTAATTCTCAGATTGTGGCGTTTTATATTTTGGAAAGAAAATACCAATCTGAGCATGAGCTTTTTGAAAACAGTTTCCATTGTTTTTCTCCTTTTATTACTACTGTTGAGGGTTGGGTTTTTTCTTTCCTTTTCTTTCCTTGTTACCTGTGGATTTTTTCCCCATTGACTTGCTAAGAAGTGCTTGACACAGCAGGGATGGAGAACTCTCTCTCTCTCTCTCTTGATCTCAGCCTTCAGAGGGAGAAGGTGGAGCTTGGGAAGGGAACTCACTGCTGCTGCAGAAGCCCAGCTCGGTCCTGTTTCTTCTGCTGTAGGGTGACCCTCTACTCCTGGGAGCAGCCACTGAACCTTTTTATCGCCTGCCTCACTAAAAGAGGGTTCTGTCACCGTTTTCTCGGGTGTCCGGTGATCCCTCTTTGCCCCACTGGGAGCAGGGTCGCTCTTGTCCCATCCCCGCTGCTTCTTGGGCACTGCTCTGAGGTTTTTGCTACTCTGCAGCCCATACCCCCTACCTGCCAAGACCTTCCATCCCTTCAGCCATAGCTCCGCACTTTATGATCCATCCCTTCAGCTGCAGCTCCACAATTTCTGATCCATCCCTTCCATCCCTTCCCCTCTCGGACAAAGCCGCCATTCCCGCCTGCTCCCCGATCCTGCCCCACAGCGCCCCCTGCAGCCGCCTGGGGATCATCGCACCTGCCCTGCCCACCAGGAGGCTGCAGCGCCCCTGCCGGCTGTGAGCGGGACTGCACAGAAGGGGAAAGTGCTGCACTCAGGGAAGCTGTTCCTGGGTTCCTGCTTCTGTTTGTTGGTAATTGTTGTAGTTGTTGTTTGTTTGCCTTGTTATACATAATAGTAAAGAACTATTCATCCTATTCCCATACCTTTGCCTGAGAGGCCTTTAATTTCAAAATTATAATAATTTGTAGGAGATGGTTTGAATTCTCCATTCCAAGGGAGGCTCCTGCCCTCCCTAGCAGACTCCAGTCTTTCCAAACCAACACAACCATTATTTTATTTTTAAAGGTAAAAGTAAGGAGTTTTCTATACTTGAAAGACATAAGAAGGATACATCCCCATAGCAGAGGTATGAGCCATTACAAAACGTCTCACGTTACAGGACACAATGTTCGGCGAATGCCTTATTACTGTGTCTTTGGTACCTGGTGAGACCAAATGGCCAAAGCAGTCTCCCTAAGGGATGGCAGCTCAGCCAAGGGAGCATCACAGTTTCTGTTCAGGCCCTGCAGTGGCAGCCTGGGGGTGGAGAGGGACAAGGAAGTGCTTCAGGCTGCCCCACAGGGACTCCAGGCTAAGCTGGAGCTGTCCTGAAGTTCTGTAGCTGCTACATGTAAGAAGAGTGTGTTTCTGAAACAATAACACCACTCGGGATTTAAATCTAGAGATAATAGATGGCAGACAGAAGGGATTAGTGTCCTATCTACCATAGCTGGTTCTCCCAGCAACAGGCAGCATTGTGACAGCATTTCTCAAGAACAAGTTGAGGGGTAGAATGACAGGTAAAATTAGAATCCTGCATAATCAGAGGTATTTACAGAAGCTAGCAGGATTCACTGGTAGGCTTCCTTCTGTGTAGGATGTGATAAAACTGCGTTTTTAAATCAGCAAGATATTCTCATGTAATAAATGTCCACTTTTTCCCTCCTGTAGTTTAGCTCTGTTATTCAGGATGATGTCAAACACACCTGCCAAAATTTATTCAAGAATATAGGGAGTTTTCATGACATGCATCTAGTTTAACTGAGAATAATTCAGAAGTGATAGTGTTCCAGCCCATTCCTGTGTGTGGGGAGCTGTTTGTCATTTTCTGTTTTAATGCAGGTGCCAGCAGAGCACAGACGAGGAGATAAGTGTTTTAAATAGGGCATCCAATAGGTCTGATCCAAAGCCTTCCATAAAAATTCAAGCAAATGGTGCTTCACTTGAAGCCTGTGGTTAAATCTGCCAAACCCTGTAGCTTCAAGAGAACTGTACAGTAGAGCTCAGTATTAACCTTGTGATTTCAAGTTTTCAGATCATCTACTGCTATTCTGTAAAATCAGCAAATAATTTAAAGGAGTGTTTTAATATTAAGCTATAATATTCAGTTAAGAATACATAATTGAATTGCTGATATTTTTCCATATTTTGTTATGCCAAATGAGAAAAAGAAGGTTTAAGAGAGAAATAGGAGAACAGAGAAAGAAGAAGGAACATGATGGCACACCAGAACTGCAAATATTTAAATGGGAACAGAAAAAAACCCTAAAAGAAATTCCTTGTTATTTGCTTGAGCAAAGATGATTTACCTTATTTGTTAGAAAAAAATTTCAAACTGCAAAACAATAATAATCTAAAATTCACAGCTGTTTCATTCGCATTCCAGAGAGAGGAGAGTGGAGAGAAATGTCTGCCAAGAGCAATATCTGTTTGGATGATCTCTTTGTGTCTGTTGTTCTCCCTTGTGGGGTTTTCCTTGGAAGGAGCTGGTGTGACTCATAGGTGAATATTCACTGAGAATGAAGGGGTTCACACAGTCTCTAATTCATCTGCCATCTATATTTTTATCCTTGCTATTATTTAGTTTATTCAGTGGGAGAGCTACACCATTATTTTCTGTTGCTCTATAAATACAGATGAGAAACAGTTCTGTTAATACATTTAAATAAGGTAAGCAGCAGAAGAAATTCAACTCAAAATACATTGCCACATCAAACAGCTAAATCAGGTTTTTTAAAGGAAATATGTAACTAATGCAGGTTTTTGATGCTCTTCTGGAAATCTGCAAAAAAATAGTTGAGGGGAAAAAATAAAGGGCAAAGAGAAAATAGTTGGAGTATTCAGACTGGGAAACTGTTTCCAGTATTTGACCTCTAATTCTTTCAGAGATTATTGAGACTACACCTGTGGGTTTTTTAACTTTAGTAATAAATCATCTCTGGATGTGCCTGCCAGTCAAAAAAAGGACTTGTAAGTACTCTCATGTTAATATAAGCTCTCATCTTGTAAAGAGCTGTGTGTGCTGGACCTCGCATACATGCAAGCATCACCTGGGTATTTGCTCATAGTAGATCCCAGGCCAAATCTGAGCAGCATTTGCTGTAGAGCAGAGTATTTATTGCTTGGGATGGTCAGATGGGGAGGTGATATTTATCACAGAAGTCTTCTCTCATATGCATTGGGTAAAGACCTGACGATGCTCTCTTATTTCAAAAAAATCTAACAAACCAGCAAGTCTAACAGTTTCTATCATGAACCTTTTATTCATAAAATACTGATATGTAGGACTTTCTAAATTAGTTTGACTTGACTATTTAAAACAAAAAATGGGACAGCTCTCTTTTCAGGCTTTTTGGTGAAGGTGGTTGAATTATAAACATTTAAAAGATGTCTGGATTATTTTTCTATTTTAAATTTCTACCTTGTAAAGTTATGCTGCAGGAATGTTTTGCAATTGAATTTGCTTCCTCTATTTGAGCAGTGTTATGTTTGGTGATTCATAGCCATTCACAGAAGCTTCTGAGGAATATTTTCATGTTTGTATGTACCATTGTACAAATACTAATTGCTTTCATAAAACTGTAGTGTCTGACAGGCATTGCTGGTAAATATTTGGTGCTGACAGATCTGTAAAACATTAATGGTTTGCAGCTACAACATCTACCTACATTGGAATTTTCTGTTGTGCATATTACCATAACCCTAAACTCTTTAAAATTCTAGGAGGGGTGATGCTTACCTCTATTGATGACAGATTGGCTAAACAGATTTTGAGAACACACTCTAAAGTAACTAATGAAAAATATCAGGTAAGAAAAGCCCAGTCTAGTAAGATAACCCCTTCCAGTAGTCATATCACAAGAACTACTTTTATGTCCTTTTGCAGTAGTATTTATTTTGTGCCACTTACATTGCTCACTGCTCACCCTTTTGGAGGGTAAAATCTCTCTGAGGCTGGAAGACTAATTTGAACAATTTGGTAATTCATAATTAAACAGCAACAAACACAGCAGGAAATAAGCATGAGGCATTACCAAATATCTTCTGTTCACTTTTTACTATAGTAATGTGGCTCAAATGATTTATGATGATACAATACCACCATTGTCCATGACATACGCTAAGTACCACCTGTGGGGCTGAACTCAGGTTTTACTGAGGTGAATCTAGCTTCGCTGCTGAGGCAAAAGGGTGTTTTTACAGTCAGATAATAATTGATGGAATACATTAATCACACTTTTTAAGATTGGCGTGTGTGGGAATATAATTTCAGAGAACTTTAGAAGGAAGTAATAGTTATAACATCAATGTCTATTTTTGTCCTACTTACAGCTCTTCCAGGTGTTTCTGTGAGAGAGCCAAATTGTTTGAGGGCACATGAGCCTTTTGTGAGGGTGTGTGTTATTTTGTGTAATCTGGATCCTGCAAAAAGATCCATGCTGAGCCTCTTGCTGTATGATTAGACAATTTGGGTTCTGGTAGGCCAATTAGAATGCACACGAAGGGATTTTTAAAGGGCTTTTTAAAATGCTTTGATCTGGGAAATTATTGTGATGTATATTGACAGTAAGTAACCAAATAGATATCTTCATATGATAACTTTATGCAGGGAAGATGGTTTCAATAAAGACAGTCAATGAAACCTGAAATTGATTTTGGGTTTAGCTTGGTGAACACTTTGAGGCTGGCTTTCAGGTTCAGTTCAGACCATAGTAGCGCTCTCTTAAATTGTATTCCCATAGCTCATGTCTATTAAATGAAATGTGAAATGCACTTAGACACCACACCAAACTTTATTGCCTCTTTTATAACAGCACTTCTGTGATAGTAAAGGAATTGATTCTCTTGTCCAGATTAATACTGCTCTATTCTATAGAAAAACAGAGAAAATTACCTATTCAGAAAAGCAAAGCAGTCTTAGAAGAAAATTCACCTTCAGATAAATACACAGTCTATGAAGATATTTAGAGTGCTTAAATGGAACAAAAATACCCCATTCATAAAAAACCACAAAAGCCTCTGGAAAACATTTGAAGGCAGAGAGAACATTGAATATAAAAATTGAAATGTTGATTTTGCATGATACAAGTGTAACCAGATCTGCAAAAGCAAATCAACCAAGGCTGATAATAACGGCCATTTCCATGTAATTATATAGGGAGCTCAACTCAACTCTGCTTGATGCAGAGGTTGCTGGGACTATCATTAAATAAATTTTTCTTCACTTAAAGAACATGATTATTTTCTTGTGAGAATGAGAAAAACATAGATTTACCATTTCTGAATGACTGTATATATGCTCTTATACATATTCCAGTCTGCACTTTTAAACACTTTAAAGATGGGTTGTTTGGAAGGGTTTAGAAAGGTTTTAGAAAAGTGAATGCATACATTTATATCTAGTTTATATCTAGTTGAATTCTAGGTGCTTATAAAAGGAGTAAAGAATATGATTTGAAACTCTTGATTTATTTTACAGAGACATCAAGACATTTCTGGTGAATAAAATGGCTTTTTCAGATAATAAGACAGTGTTAGATAAAATGTGTTGCAAATCATGCTTATAGCATAAACTTTCAATTGGCAATATTTTTTTAGAACGTAGAGGTCTTCATGAGTGAGTAAAGAAATAAGAATATTTACAGGAGGAATTTAAAAATTATGTTAAATCTGCAACTACATAAAAAGAATAAATATTAGCAGATACAAAGGAGTCCCTAAGAGTGAAGTAGTGAAATAAAATGGTGAAATGCATGCTTTTGCAAATCTCTTCAAGGAGGACCACTAGTACAATATGGCCCAAAAAGACTAAGACAGAGTAGAACAATGAATGTGGAGGATCTATACACAAAGTGCTAGATTTGTTAAGGTGGAAATATGTTTTTTTATTTAAAAAGTCCCTTACAGAAAATAAAGCTGTATGTTTCCCTGAAATATTTTTATTAGATATTTTCAAATCGAAGAGATCTTCCCAAGAATGAAAGAACATGTAGGAAAAAACACAGACACTTTGGAAAGTTTGCAGAAGTTAGGAATCAAAGTCATGAAACTTTTGAAGTGCAGCTAAAATTCATGGATGATAACTCAGTTGCTTGTACATGATTAATTCCTGATAAATATCAGAGTGATCCAGATGTATAAATGAAGATGATTTGAGGAGGATGAATGACCTTTATATTGAGTAGGTCAGTGAGCAACTGAGTTTAGATTGGCAGGCTGCTTGGTTTCATGTGTCGTGAAATGCCAGAGTACTAATGTGATGGAGAGAGTCCAAAATGCTTTTTGGTACTTTGTCCATAAGGTCACCCAGCCTTTACATGCAGATAATACATAGAATAACTTCTCCATTTAAGATATTACTTAGTTTCTATTGCTTCTGAAGGTGAACTGTAAAACCTAACCAAGTGTACTTATATTTTTTGGATAGCCTTCCTCTGCTATCTAGACCAGATTTAAGCAACAGTGAAAGGAAAAATTCCATGTATTTTAACAGTGACATTGCAGCAGGTTTAGCTAGACCAGCTCTTTTCAGCCTTTCTCAAGAATACCTTTGCAAAAAGGGCATCTGCTCCCACAGACTTCAGAGCATCATTTGAAATTCTCAGATAGGGAGTTTATTGTGTTTGTCTCCAGAAGAACCCTTGTGTTGTAGTTTGCTGTAAGAGACTTTGCTCTAGAAGCTGCATCAAGGCAAACAAAAGTTACCAAATGTTGTCCTCAAAAGACTGTGTTAGTTAATTATTTGTATAGAGGTAGTATGCACGGAAGAGAGCTAAAAGCTAACAGGGACACACCTTTCTCCAAGCCTCTCTTTTATTATTTCCCTTTCAGGTCTGCCAGGCCTAACTGATTACACTCTCATCTCTGGCTAAGACAGGGTTAACTTTGTTTCTTCAAAGAGCCAAAGTCATCTTTCTTGGTCTCAAAGGTCAGGTTTTCATTTAGTCTAATGTTCTGTTCTGTTATGGAGATGCACAGACCTTCCTACCAATGAATCCTTTTCTCCACTACCAAGGGCTTTGAACACTTTGGGCAGAGGAACTGCTTCAAAGTGGTGGGTAATTTGATGGAGTTTTCATTTTGAAAGGTATTGCCTGCCTTTTTGTGTATTTTCAGTGAGCTGATGCAGCTTCCTAAATACATTTGAACCCTCTGAGCAAAACACAATTATAATCAAATGAAAAAAACAGATGCCACTTGTGAAGTATAATGGGCATTTCCTGTAGTTATTGCAGAAATGGGTTTAAAATACGAAGAATTATAGTTTTGGGGATTTTTCTTGATTTTTTTTTCAATGCTACTTTCTTCTCTTTCCTTGCTGGCAGATTATATTTCTTTTGATAAATTTGTATAGCCTAGCACAGATACTAGCAGATTTTCTTGTGCTTTCTCTTCCATCTTGAATGAAAAGTCCTTTATTGATTTAAAGATCTGTCAGTGGAGGGAAACAGAGTTCTATGTCAAGAAAGAACTAGCTAGAACATACATCATTGCTATGTGTCCTGTGCTCAACCATGCCAAAACACTGAGCAATAGCAGGAGTACAAAACACATCAGATGAAGTTCTGGTTATTCCAAAATAAAAACAGAAAAGGATCCACCACCAGTGGTGTCATGTTTAGATAATGTATTTGGTACTTCTGAAATCTTGATCTAAAGCTACTTGTCTTAGCAGCAGCTTCTTAAAAATAACATATGTATTTGGAAAACTAATTAGCTAAGTTGAAGTTTTAAGCTTTTAGAAATCCTGTTATTCCTTGAGTGTGATAAGCCATGAAATCATGTGTAAGTCACCAATTAAGCTCATCTGTTTTTTTTCAATGGGTAAGAAAAAGATCAGATATATTTGAATCACATGCAAGCCAATTAGGTTCCTTGCAAACAAATGAACTGAAGCTATTAATGGATCTGACTTTACCCTCGGCTTTAAGCTACCAAATCCATCTCCCTTGGGTTGTTTCTCTACAACATACCAAAGATATAATGTTTCCTTACTGCTCTTACCACATTTTTATGTGCTTCAGGCCACACAGTTTTGTATCAGTTTATATAACCTTAATTAGAGGGATGTAATAAATAGGAAATCTTCTGCAGAGTCTTAAGTTTTCAGTGAAATCATTATGGATAGAGATGCTAAATACATTGCATAAAATTGCAAAAGGTGCCTTTTTCAGGCTTTATTTGATTTCAAAACTGCTGGATCTTAGTCTGTAAGAGTTGAATTAAATGGATGAAGAATTACAGTAAGAAGTTGACA
Organism: Alaudala cheleensis; assembly: GCA_013398995.1. Taxonomy (NCBI): domain Eukaryota; kingdom Metazoa; phylum Chordata; class Aves; order Passeriformes; family Alaudidae; genus Alaudala; species Alaudala cheleensis. The sequence continues at coordinate 112,014 of VWYE01017614.1, read as the reverse complement.
TCTGTGGTATTTTTCTCAGTGAATGGAAGTTGTTATTATTGCCTGAATTTATACAGGGCCGAAGGTGTAGAAGGATGGTAGTAAATGCAAAACTTCCTTCTCCCCCCACAAAGTCTGCAACTGATTCATTGTGACGTGTCATTTCAGATGAGTTGGTAGCAGTTTGTTTCCCATTCCTCACTCAGACACACTTCAAACTGTTAGATATTGATTTTCATTTCTTTTTGGCTGACTGAAAGCTTTCAAAGACTAAATAATGCTGCTTTAACTCCAGAACTCTACAGTTCTTTCTTGATAGGGAGAAGAGGCATTCTAAAATGTATTTTGCATCTTTTCAAAAGAGTATTTCTTTGGAGACAAATTTACAAATTAGTTTGTCATGCATGCCATCTTATTTATAAATTGTAAAACTGAAAACATGAGCCAATTATGGTATTTAATATGTTACTGGTGAAAGATTGCTCTGCAAGTCCTGTTCTCTTGTAGAAGCAGCACTTAATAGAGAAGTAGGTTATATCTCAATGATCAAGTATTTCAGGTTAATTAATCTGATGAACTATCAACAAACTAAGTTCTTTCATGTTTCTGCCTTTTCACGTGAGACAAAAAGACACATATTCCTGAATAAAAACCCTACTTATCAAGAGTACAGTGTGAAGGCAAATTGATGGAAACAATGTGTAAACTATTTATTGATGTTGAATTTATGTAGGCAATTGAATGTTGAAAAAAAATTTGTTTGCGGCTGAATCTTGGAATATTAAAATTTTGGGAGCAGCTTAAAATATTTCACATTTAGTCTTTGGCCAAACAATTCAATGTCTAATTCAGGACCAAATTTTGTCCTTGAATTTTCACATAAGCAAGTTTTGATGGTGTCTCATGGACAAAGTGTCTTGGAGACTAACTAAAGGAATGCAGCTGGACAAATCCAGAAGCAGCTATTCTCAGACCTACATGACAAATTAGGAAAGGAAATAATAATTATAAGCCAGTCTTCATGAAGAGGCACCTGTCTGCCTCAGTGTTTAACTGTACTGGGTTACTTGCTTTGGACACTCTAACATGAGCTTTATCTTCTGCTTTCTAGAGTCAAAAAACAATTTTTATTTTAGCAAGAGTTTGAGCCACTGTGTGTTTGTCATTGCCACAATTCACTTTTGTAATTCGTTCTCCCTGCCTAGGCTTACTTAAGATCCAAATGTAAGCCATAATTCACACACAGTGTGGTAAACCACATCCTCCAGCAGCAGCAGCAGAGAAAGCCAATTATATAGGTGTTTTATCACAGCTGCTGCACTGGGTTCTGAGAGGAAAAAACAGTTCCTGTGATAAATTAACTCTATCCCAATAAGAGCTTCATAAATCAGTGCTACGGAAAGCAGGAGTGGCTGTGGATGTCTGCTGAGATCCAGGAGAGGCTATAGTGTGGCAGATAATTTGCAAAAAAAGAGAAATGCCTGTAATGGAACTGAGAGAAAAAAAACAATCAAGCATTGGGAAATAGCTCTCGTAACCTGTAGGATTGCTGTAGGATTCCCTCACTCATTCTGTCATCATGCTGTTTCTCCAACATCAAAAGCCAAAGGAAACCCACAGCATGCTCAGAGGAGGAGTTTGAGATTCAACTGGGAGAATTCATTGAGTTTGGGAAGAAGTCTCAAATCACTGTGAACCAGTTAAGGGCACTTAGGAGAAGAGACATATTTGTTGTTAGACAACTTTCAGAGTATTTTTGACCTTGGGATTGATGTTTTGATAGCGATATGGCAGTATTGTTCCTTGGTTAAAATTGTTTTGTAAATAAGTGTATCACTCAACCTACATCTGCAGCAGGAAGTATGTACCTCCCTACTTTTGTTATTTTATTGCAACTCTGTGTGTGAATGAAACCATAACTTTTCAGAGAAGGTTAGTAGCTCATTACCTGCCAAGATCATGACAAGTAAGCAACTTTCAGTAGGACAGATAAATCAATCTTCCAGAAGGTTATGATGATATAACACCTATGCATGAGTGAGGACAAGAACATTAGATAGCAACAAGGGTGTTTGGTGTTTTTGGTGGGGGATGCCACTCACGTCTTGGTTGAGTATTCCCATCTCCTAGACCTGTCCCACTGTTTTGGATGCCCTGGATGTCTTTAGAGCTAAAGGGTGTAACAGAGAATTCTGAGTAATACCATATTGCAGGACAGGTTATACAACCAGGTTCTATTTTAACTCTACTGACCAATTTCTTTTCAGTAGGGAAGAAATGTATATATATGCTGCACTGTCAAAACATATTCTCATCTAAACCATGTACATGTCAGATAATACTGCAGGAATAAAACATTGGGTTTTCTCTGCATTAATCGGTAGTGAATAGATGAACTTGCTTCATTTAGCAGAATATGCATAAAGTTAGCAAATAACTCCAAGAAAATCAGATACTGCTGGATTATGTGAACTCAGATGTATCACCAAGGTAGGTACCTTGTTGGCACCTACAGTTCTAATCCCAGGTGACTGCTGCTTTGAAGTGGTAATTTATTTCTTCTTGTTTCTTTCTGACTGTCCTAGGGTGACTTTATGGTACTTGTATCCCCAAATCGTCTGTTCTGTCTGTGTTGGATATTGTGTTCTACTCCTTTAAGACTGGTTCTGAGAGAGAAGGAGAAGCATGGTTTGTTTCGAGAAATTGCTGTGACTCCTACACATTCCTCTCCTGGACTGTGTTTGACAGAAGCAGGTCAGAGATCTCCTTTGCTTTTAGTTAGTTTAGCTAGCTAGGGCAGAGAAGTTCCCTAGACTGGCTTTTTTCCCACTTTTTCTTAAGACTGTTTAAACCTGCTCTGGACTGAAAAACTCACAAAACCTGTGACCCACCGGGGCCCAGGATGACATTCTCCAGCACCGGAGAGATTGATAAGAGACTGAGCAAGCTGACCTCCCATGGCAAGAACTTTCTCAATTTTGTCAAGTTGCATTGTTTCATATTATTAATTTGTTTGTTTGTGAGCATTTTGTTTGTTAAATAAATAGTTTTTTCTACTTGTCTCTAAGGAGATTTTTTTTCCAAACCAATAGGGAGAGGGGCCGTTTCAGTTTGCTTCCTAGAGGGACCCCATTCGGAAGTTTCCTCACAAATTTGCCATAAACCAAGACACTGACCTAAGAGATGGCAGTTTTCTCTGGCATGCCATGTCCACCACAAGTGCCACATTGGTGTTTTCTCCTCAGTTACCTCTTTGTGTAGAATGGGGTGCAGTTTTATCTGATGTAAGCCTCCTGAAGTTTAGCAAAGGCAAAAGGTCAGGGAAATGGTTTGCAGAAAAGGACCTGTGGGTCATAAAGGACACCATGCAGATCATGAGCCAGCAATGGGCCCTTGCAATGAAAAAGCCTCCTGGGCTGCATTGGGAAAACAGCTGGCACCAGGCTGAGGGAGGGGATCCTTCCCTTCTCTTTAGCCTTGGTGTCCTCCAGTCTGAAGTGCTACATCCAACTGAGCTCCCCAAAACAAGAGACTTCTTGCTGTCCTGGAAAGAATACAGTAAATAAGAAAAAAGATGACTGAGGGTTTGGAACATTGATCAGATGAAGAGAGGCTGTGAGAGCTGGGATTGTCTCTTCAAGCCTGTGACTTAGATATAATCAGAAAAATCCTCTCTGTAAACACTAACCCATAAAACTTGGGCTTTTATAATCAGAATGAAGTCAGAGCAGGTAGTTCAGAGCCCCGTGTTTCTCAAATAACCCACTCAATTGCTTCCTCTCCAAAAGGATCCCTGATGAAATTCTTGGTGATCACAGGGGGCATACCCTTACAGAAGTGGCTGTTCTATCTATGGGTAGTCCTGTTGCTGTCATAATTGTGCTACTAGCCAAGAGAGCTCTAACCTAAGTTCTTGTGGTGTATTGCTCCCACTGCTTGATAACTGTGGACAGGTAATTCATCATTCATGGGATGTCATTTAAAGCACTTGACAACCTGTCAGATTTGCTCCCTGAGATGCAGACATCTAACATACTACATTTTTCCTAAAAATGAGTTATTTGTGAATTGTCTTCTTTTGAAATGGAGCACTATTGCACCTGTACACAATTCTAAGATTTGCAAATTTATGAAAATCACTAAGGATAACCAGTGAATTTGAATTGAAATTTAGCATTTGTTGCTTGCTGTACAGCTGAGCAATTAACACCATCATTACTACAGACGCACACCAGTTCTTTGTTGGTGTTGTGTATTGACATTTGTCCATAAGTCTTTCTTTGCTAAATGAAAATGTATTAGAAGGTCTTCCCTTTCTTCTGATTTTACACAATATTTTCCACCTCTCTGCCCTTTGAATGTCTGTGTATCCTGTGTAAGCATAGTCAAATACACACAAAAGTTCCTTCTTTCCACCAAGATTTTTTTAAGCTATTTACCTGATCATCTCTAACAGAGAATATGAGAACATTGCTTTGATACTGAGCTGTCCTTTCATTTAGCTTGAATATGATTTGGTACATAAAATTGTAGATGAGAACTTGACTGGATTTTCAAAAGCAGGACTTCAAATCTTGAGGTAGACAGCCTTGGAAGTCCTTGTTCAAAATTGCTTGCTTGTAGTTGCCCATGTTGTGTGGAAGCACTCCAAACTCCAGAATGCTCTACCTGCTTGTTAAATGACCTTTCCATTTCCAAGGCCAATTTTTGAGGAAGTTGCAATATAAAATGCTGTTGGTGCAAACTGCAATCTGTCTGATCATTTGGCTTGTATTTCCAGTAAAATGATCAGACTATTATTAGTAACAAGCATATGTCTTCTAATAAAATAATTGGCTTTATAACCCTGGTAGAAGGCTGGCATAGATATTATTTAGACTTCAAAATTACTCAGATTGTGCCTTCAAATATCAAAACATCTTTATTAAGACAAGTTACATATATTTCCCGTTTTAAGAGTGAGCTTTAGTTGGTGAAAAATTCTGGCTTAAATGAAGGAGAGAGTCCAGTAGCACAGACTGGGGGAGGGAGATCTCCTAGCCTCTGCTCCAGACAAGGAGAAGTGGGTATCTTTGAATCAGCTCCAGTAATGTTTTTGCTGTGCAGGCATTTGTCTGTATTTACAGGGAATTCAGAGCATGCTTCCTCTGCCTGTCCAAACTGTTCCCTTGAGAGCCAACTCCAGTATCTGAGATGTAGCCCAGTAAGCTGCCTCATCTCCCAGCCCTAAAGCAATATGGAGCAAGGATAAAACAACCCTAACGTTGAAGAAAAATCCAGAAAGACTTCAAAATCATTTTATAGCTTCCTTTTTAGAGTTACCACTGATAAAGATTTCTGGTTATGACTTAGAAAGTAGTCCTATGGACTGTCACTGTGTTCCCACTCTTCTAGGTGATTACATGCCTTAAGATGCTGCTGGAAAGCAAAGGAAAAAATTCCAGTATCTTATTTTTAAATACCTGCAAAATTAAGTCTTAAATTTCTGCTGAGCCTGTTACATTCCAAATGTCAAACTGTGAGAGAATGCTACAAATACTGTCTGAGTTACTCCCACTCTCTGAGCTGGGATTACTGCGGTGTGCCTGTAGGAAAAGATCTAGCCCTGTTGGAGCAAGATGCAGAGCTGCATTGCTAGTGTTTCTATAATACCCAACTTGTAGGCTACTGACATGCTGGAATAAATTGATCTGGTTCATGCACCAATTTGCTTCTTAATGTAAAAGGTTTAATTAAGAAGATCTGCATTAATTTGAAGTCATTAAAACTCCCATAACATGTTGTTGTAGACTTATTAATACTAAAAAGCTTGTTTTGTGCTCAAGCCTGCAAACATGAATAGAGGCATATGAAGCTTTGTTATGTTTGCCTCTTGGACATCAAAAATGTGTAGTAGATATGCAACTTGGCCAGCTTTTATTTTGCTGGAGTTGGCCTCAATCTTTGTGGTTTTTTTGCCATTTTGATGACTGCAAGTTTTATCTAAAATGTAGAGAGGGGAAGAAGGGCTGAGAAAGTCAGCATTTTGTGGAGCCCAATGGGACCATATTCACTTGGAATGCAGAACCAGGGAAAGTGGTGCCTCTGGGGCCAAGTTCCTCCTGCATACACAGGTACAGCACAGTTTCAGCGTTATTTGTTCATTATTTATAGTGGCTGCTTTCCAAATTTTTTCTTCTTAATCAGGACAGTGCCACATTATGAGTTGGGGATTTCCTCTGTTGTGTTTAGTGCTTCCAGGCTCTGATATAGCATGTAGAGAAGTAATGTGTATAAGCAGACATTAGGAAAAATCTGTTAGTGACAGATAGCTTGGGGGAATTGTGAAGTCTCCAGGAAGGGGTATCTGTGGGAACAGGTTAGACCAGCATCAGTCTGGGAGCATTTCCATGCCTCACTCCTGGGCAAGATGGTGACAGCTAACAGATGACCTAATGCTCCCTTCCAGCTCTTCTCTCTTACTACATTCCGCATTTTATGTGCTAATGAGCTTCAGGTTTCATCCAAAAGTTGGACTTTCTGGCAGTGGAGTTTGCATTGTTGGGGAAGATGAAAATTCAACAGAAAAGTTTTAAAGACAGGTACGTTTAGCAGAAGGCTCTCTCAATGTAGAAACGGTAACCGAAATAGAGATGAAAGCAAGTTTTGATACAGAACAATGGAAGATTTCTAAAGTAAGGATTGCTGAGCCAGTTGTTACTAAGATAACTAAGGAAGCAAAAGCTGATTGAGCTGGAAGGAGGTTTTATGACTAGACCAAAAGCTATGCTAACCACAAACAAGAAAGATGTTTTTACCAGGTAATAATAAGTCTCAGCAAAAGCATAGGCAAACAAAAAAGCCATGTTTTTACCAAGTAGAAGAGTTTTCCATTGCAAGAAAACAGAAAAACAAGTTTTACGTTTAACATGTAACTACTAATTCACTTAATAGGATAGTTACTACCATAATATGGTAATATTAGTAATTTTGATAGGCTATAGGTAGATGTAAATGTATTGTGTATGATGCTGATTTGTTGTTATGTATTAAGATATTCAACACAGAAAAATATCTAATGCATTGCAAGCAGAACTAAAGCGGCTTCAGGCTTGCCTGTAGCCAGCAGCTTCAGGCTTGGTATACCAAGACCCACGACTTCTGTAACTTCATCTATGCAATAAACAGCATTTTGAAGAGCCGTCTGGAGTCCCGCATCTCTTATTTAGGCTCTTACATTGTGTATTTTTAACAGTGTGGCTTTCACTTCAGTTGAATTTAAAATGTTACCCATGCTTTTAATAGAGGAGGATAACTAAAGAAAAAATTAATCACATTCATAATTGCAGTAAACTTGCTTTGTTCCACTGAAATCTAGACAGTAATCCTAATTTCACTCCTTTTTGAAGAATTAATTAGTATTGCGTATGCACCAAAACATTCATTAAAGACAGTGATAATGATGAGTGGTGAAGTTGAACCCTCAATGGATGAATGTAATGAATGGAACCCTCAAAACACAAATTAGCAAAATTTGTCAAGAAACATCCCTGACATGGGTTCAGGCCTTGCCTACAGCTTTACTGAGAATCTGCATACAACCAAGGTGGAGGGATAACATCAGTGCCTATGAAATACTGTATGGCAGACTATATCAGATTCCATATATTCAGGTGAAATTCACATGAAGGTAAAACTTGATTTACAGAAATATCTAATATTTTTAAGTTCCATTTTGTGGAAACTCCAGAATTACATTTTGCTATCCAAACCTATAGGACTGGACACACATGTACATCCCTTCCAACCTGGGGACTGGGTCTGTGTTAAGTTGTGGGACAATGATCTGCCACAAGCTAAGTGGAGAGGACCATTCCAAGTTCTGCTGACCATCCTCACCACAGTCACAGTTGCTGGCAAAGGACTCTGGATTCACTACTCCAGAGTTAAGAAAGCCTCTGCTCCTGAAACAACAGAGTAAAAACAGAGACTGATGCAGAACAAAAACATGTTTGAAATGATTCCTCTTCTGTGCCTAGAGAACTGTTCATAATAATCATTATTCTTTGCATATTAGCCGACTGTGCAAAACATTTCTACTGTTACATATATACTATTGTTAGATACTATTGTTCGATATTTATTGTTGTTAGATATTTATCTATTTATTAAATGCCTATTATTAGTAGATATTTAGACTAGAGACTTGACAAGATAGAGGTCTTGTCAAACCTCTAAAGGGGGGAAATGATGCCGTAAATTTTAGCTTTCATATTTTTCAGATTCTGTACAGCATTAGTATATAACTCTGATCCTCACATAAAGTGTTAGCATATTCTCCTCATAGTTTACATAGACAAAACAATCCTTTTCCAGCTCTAGAATCAAGGACACAGTTGCAGCTTCAGGCCCAAGAAGTATAAACAACAGCAAATTGAGGAGAGCAATCTGGGAGGATGGGACCTGAGGCTGTAATTGGACAATCAACCCAAATATGTAAATGGACCAAAACTTATGAAAGCATGAAAACTCATTACCTGTCATCCATTGTGGGTTGAGCCACAGATAGGTTGTTGTACTGCCCAAGGTGTATCCTTTGAAGGCCTTTTTAATAAATACCTACTTTATTCCTTTAACCCTGTCTAGCCTCTGTTCCAGGTAGTCTCTCAAGGCGTCAGTAAAGGCAACTGGGTTTTCAGATGAGTAGATTAAGGAGGTGGGAATTTCTGGAGGCTGAGAGTGCTATAGGAACAAAACTATTTGCCTGTGATTTTTAATGTGCTATCAGATGGGGTCTATGTGGACAGTTGGAACTTTTTTGAAGTGACAAATTATGACATCCTGAGAAATTAAAGGTGATGTTTAAGAAAGTTCCTGAATGCTAATGGATTTCTTAATTTGTCTTTTATACATCAGGTTTCATTCTAAAATAATTCAGGAAAATAAAAGAGGAAGCTATAAACATTTTGTGAGTATTAGGAAGAAATTCCAAAAAAACCAATGAGTATGTAATTGGAAACACACATTTGCATACAAATTTGAGCATGATATTTCAAAGCTTGCAAACATCAAAGTGTATTAAAATGACAAGCTAGCATGCTAATGTACAGTTTTTATTTTAAATTGGTAAAAGAATAAAACATAAAGGTTTTACTTGTGAGATGGCTAATTATGTCAGATTGCTTTAGGCAAAAGGCAACATCAAGTCATCATGACATACATTTGCTTGGCTTTTTCTGTGTTCTTGTATGCAATTTCTATGTCCCTTAGGGACCAGAGAAGTAAAATATTTGTCAGGCATATTAAGATAATAGAGAGCCACAGCTTGTCATCTAGCAAATAATAGCGGCAGCTCTTACTCCAGCTTTGAACTCTAGGCAAATGCTCATGCAGCAATCATCTTCATTTGATTGGTGGGGCACAGCAGAAACTAGCTAGATTTTGCTTTGCTAACCTGAAACTGCAGCTGCTGCCCTGGCCACAAGTGATAGTGTCTGTTGGTCTGATGGTGTCTGCTGGTGGAGAGGTGCTGTGTGGAAGGGAAGCCAGGGGAGGTGTCCCCTCTCTAAGCACAACCGTCTGCACTGATGCTGCAGCACCACCTGGCCTCAGTCTGGCCAAGGCTCATCTTCCAATCTCCCTGAATCTTGTATTTGCCTGCTGCAAGTGGAGAAATGGGGAGCCAGAAAGGATTTGGGGTTGTTGCATACATACACTCATACTGAGCTGGTACTGCTTCACTTGGTTTGAATGAACACCCTGGCTCATGTCACATTAACTCAGGGTTTTCTGCACCATAGTTCTCTACTACCTGCCACTTCCTTGGTATGTTCTACTTTGCTTCAGGACTGACTTAAAGTCTTCATTAGCAAAGTCCTCTTCTGCTACCTTCACTTGGGAGCTAGAAAGGCTGTTCTGTCAGGCTAAGTAAATAATGCAAGTGATAGATGAAACGACTAAGCAGTTAGGATCTAGTTCTTGACTGTCACTTGGATGTGCAAAGTATTTGCCTATGTACTTGGCAAGAGGTTTAAAAAAAACCAGCTTTGGCAGAAAAGCACAGAATAAATAGTGGTGGGATTTTAAAGGCAGCAAAGAATGTCAGACAGTTTCCTCACCTCTGCAGAGGACACCAGGTCATGACAAGATTCTTACTGGTGGGTGAATTTTCTGCAGTCTTTAAGGGCAACTGCAGCTGAGAGTTCAGCAGCTTTAGTGGTGCAATGCATGGCAGCAATTTAGCAGAACTATATGAAAAACATGTATTGGTGCTCTTCTCTTGACTTGAATTCTGAAAAGAAATATGTCAGAGAAATTCAGTAGTGATAAAGCAGGATTCTTATATACTGACTTTGTCTACTTCCTGACCTTCAGTGGTGAGGCTCTGTGAGGCCTCATATATGTAACGAGGTACAACTTAGTGCTGAGAAACAGCTCGACTGTAAAGGCTGCACAAGACCAGCTCTTTCTGTACCTAGTGAGAGGCAAAAGGATGAAAGTGAAGCTGAGAGCATAAAGCACTGCCACAAAACGCCTGTTTCAGCAAAACACAGACTGGACGTAGGATGAAGTGAGCACTGGCTCAAATTATATGGGTTCGTAAAACTTTGCCTGCCTGGAAAGGTTGTTGATTTTGAACTGCCCCCATTCCTCTCAATGACACGTGGGGTTTAGCTAGAGTAGAAGCTACCTCCCTGTTTTGCTCTGGCAGTCTTGCTGAGGGCTTTTGAGCCTTGTAGGGCTTCAGGAAGCAAAATGCTAAATACAGGGTTAAGCTTAAGTTATTAAGTTATGGTAAGCTTAATATACCTAATTTCATACAGCTAGAGTGAATCTAAGCATGTAATTTACAGTTCAGGCCAGGTGAGGATGGCTACTCAAGTCAAATTGCGCTGCTTGTCCTTGACTTAGAGGAAACCAGTAGCAGGAATCATGTAAGGTAATGTTTGCAGAGTAGGACTTAAAAGTGTTCAAAGCTTTTCACAAGGCTGTGCATAAATGAACAGTTTTGATTGCTTTTTATTAGTTATTTTCAAACAAGAAAAAACAAAACTCCAAAATGAATAAATGACTTATTGACTTAACCCCAGATCTTGGTATAAGCAAGCAGCTGCTTGTAGTCTCAGATCATGTGTGATCTTGCTTCTGTACCAAAAGTATGAACTGCTGTCTTGCAACCTTCATGGAACTGTTCCATCAGGGCATTGCTGAGCACTATAGAAAAGCAACTACATAAGCTGTGTGCTAGTATCAAAAAAAAAAAGAAGGGGAAAAAAAACTGTTTAGCATGCAGAGCATGGAAATCAGGAGAAAGCTTTGGCAGATTTCCCTCCTCAGGTTTCCTCAGCATACTGCTCTTCATAACAAGAAGTCACTGTGTGGCTATAGAGGGTTAAGAGGTTCCCTCAGGCTGCTGCACCCTCTGGGGAAGAGCAGTTCCCCCTAAATACTTGTCACGATTTTTAAGGTCTTCAAGATGCCATGATCCATCCCTGCAAAAATAATCCCTGTCGTGGTTGTATTAGAGGCGGCTGAAATGAACAGCATAGACTGCAACCTTCTCAGAAGGCATATATCAAAATTTTATTTAGCAAGCACACAGTCCTGATAGAACTGGACATGATCAGTCCTTTAATTAACCCCTCACCTGTTGGGAAGGATGAAAGTTTAACAGGAAAACTTTATAGATATAAATGCTTAGCAAAAGGCTCTTTCGAATGTGGAGATGGTAGGAGAAGTGGAGATGAAAGTAAGTTTTGATATAGAAGAATAGAAGATGTTTAAAAAGTAAGGATTGCTGAACCAGTTGTCACTGGATAACTACAGGAAGCAAGGGTTGAATGAGCTGGAAAAAAGGCTTATGGCCAGAGTAACGGATATGTTGACCACAAAGAAAAATATGCTATTACTAAATAGAAACAAGTCTTAGCAATAGCATAGGTAAACAAAAAGATGTTTTTAACAATTAGAAGAATTTTCCACTGCAAGAAACCAAAAA
>VWYE01017614.1:22552-100013 GCA_013398995.1 Alaudala cheleensis | reverse complement strand
ATAATATGGTAATTTTAGTAGTTTTGATAGGCTGTAGGCAAAAGTAAAACTATTATGTAAGATACTGATTGGTTGTTACGTATTAAGAGGCTCAGCAAAGAAAAATCTATAATGCATTGTAACCAGAACTAAGGTGGCTTTAGGTTTGCCTATGAGCTGCAGCTGGCAGCTAATGGGCTTGGCTCTGTATACCCACGTCCCCCGACTGCTGTAACATCTTTTATACAGTAAACAAGTATTTTTAAAGAGCCGCCCTGAAGACCAGACATCCTTCTCGACATAATCTCCTACATTCACCATCACTGGCTAAGTAGAAGAAGCACCCCTTTGTAAACATCTTGCAATCAACAACAAATTCTAAACACCAGGTGCAAAGGTTGTTTATAATTCTTTTAACCAGTGCTGGGAAAGTTATGTTACTTTCTCTCTCACAGGCCTTGCTGCTGTCTGATGCTTGGAAATTTCTCTCTGACCAGGCTGTCAGCGTCCACACAATCCCCAATGTCAGTGGCATAAATCTGGAATAAATGTTTTTCTGCCATGAGCTGTAGCAGAAAATGGCTGGGATGAAGAAGTATACACTTAAACTGAACATAACCTGGCATCTGCAATGAAATATGCTGAGGGAACCATTGAAAGACATGGAAGTACCAATCTTCAGGAATTAAAAAAAAATATTAGATAAAATATTGCAAAAGATATGGGGGATAGAAATGTTGTTTTGTGACCAGGTAAGCTGAGTGCTTTTCAGAACATTCCCTGGACCCAGCATTGTTTGGATAACGGGGAGTTTTAGTAACTGCTGCTGCTTGTTCAGCATGGTTCAGCAGAAACATTCCATAGGTTCAATCTGGATGTCTTCTTTTGTTTAATGCTGCATATAAACTGGCCACTCTTTCCCCTTATAATTTATCAAAGGTTTCCTGGAACTTTTTAGCAGAAGGGAAAGATTAGATGTGGGTTTGTGAGTTTTGTGGTTTTCCGAGTGTGATGCTCATTTGTTCCTCCAAAGTAGGAAAGCATGGTCCTTGTATCAACTACATTAGTTACTTGAAGCCATGGCAGGGCCAGTGACCCTGCAGCTTTTACTCCCAGTGCAGGGAAGCTGACAGGTTTTGTGTCACAAGAGGTGGTATCTCCTCTTCACTAGACTAAGCATGTTCTGACAGCAAGGCACTTCGATATTTAGCCAGCTGGTGTAATCAAATGAGATGAGTTTTCTTTCAAGTTTTGAAAGTTTCTTTTCCCTGAATCTCCCAGATCTGGGAAGACTCAAGTGTGCATGCCCCATGTGTATGCTGATCTGGCATACTGCCTGCCATTGCAATGGGCGCTCACAAACTAGCTGGTCTAACAAGGAGTCACAAAATGCATGTGTTCATTAGATTGCACCTCCCCAGTGCTTTGTGGGCTTATTTAGCAGGCTATTACAAACAAAAAGCTTTCTGAGCCCTGCCAGTTGTTTACCTGGGCCGCAGTGCATCACCGATTGCAAGCATGTTGGAAGTTTCTTTTGTACCTAAGTTAATATTGATGTCAAACATTACCTATAGCCTATTTTTTACTTTTTGTTATTAAACTGTTGCTAGGATGTCTGATGGAGATTATTGTCTTCCTTTTCTGTGGATAACTGCTATTACCTACTTAGAAAAATAATTAAGATAAAACCTTTTAAAAAGGTATTTAAAAAAAATAACTATTACAAAATGCAGGAGGTATGAGTAAACCAGTCACTTATGAGGATCAAAAAAACAGATGGTGAAGAAACAGTTTAGTCAAAAAAGCAAAAACCGTGGTCTAATTCTGGAAAATATTGCCTAATGTTTGCTATTACAGTAGTTATGAGCCCCCAGGTTATTTGTGCACTCATAGTTATTTCTGCCCATTCATAATGCAAAGGTGCTTTATAGCATATGTGGGGGCAAAAGAAAGTTGCTGCAACATGAATTAGTCCATAAGCCACTGACTTTTGCTGTTACTGTGTTTGCTGTCTTTCATATTCTGCATATAGAGTGATCTGCTACAGGGGAACAGGTGTTGGCTGTTGGAACTGGATATATCCTGCTACAGCTTCAGGTGTTGAGTTAGAGATATTTGCATATACAAATCAATCCATTTGTAGTATTTGCTTTAAAATCTGCTCAATATCTTTTGCCTGGGTCAGTTTGGAGGACTAGTGTGACAAGTCTCAGTTTTATCATTATTTGCTCTAGGTAATCTAGAGAAGAGCAAGTAGAGGTATTTCCCAGTCTAAGGCTAATGGCAACCATCTTGGTCTGGGTTTGGGTATTTGTTAAACCTGGTCCTTTCAGCACATCTTACAGAGCACAACATTTTCTTGTCAGACTGAACAAGTCTTATGGGGAAACATTAACAACCTGTTCTCCACAAACAAGGTCCCTTCTGGTCCTGGCCTTTTTTCTCATGCAAAGTTCGATTTTTTTAACCTGTTTCCCCTACTCCACCATCTATCTCCAGAAAAAGGTTTGTTTTCTTTTAAACATATATTTTCCAAAGAGTAAATAATGCTTCAGAAAACTAGTTCTGGTCATGTTTGCAGTGATCATCACAATGAACATAAGTTGAAGAGGATTTGGCACTTTGACAAAATAATTATTTTAAATCAGTTTCCTGTTGATAGATTCTCTCATTAGTGTCATTTCAAAATGTCAGAGGAAAAATGGACATTCCATTATTTATTTTTTTTTTATATACTAGATCAACAGATGACTGATCAAAAAACCTTGTCTGAAAGAGGTGCTGCTCTTCTGGTTATTTCTGGTACATTGATAAAATATTGTGAGGTTCAGGACAGTTATTTTATTTATCTTTGTTCTGAATATATAGTCTGGAGCATGAGGATTACAGTTACTATGAATTCTGAAATTTATGAGCTAAGTGAACTTTGAAAAATCTATTAGTAGATTTTTGCTATCTTTTATTGGCTATATTTACCTCATCTATGAATCTGGAAACATAAATAAGCACAAGTATGCACTCGTAGTATGAAAATATAAGGTGGAATTAACATTTACTTTTGAATACTGACAAATTGTGGGGTTTGTAGTATCTTGCTTTCTGACAATCCACTTATTTTATATGACAGAAAGTTATTCTTTTAATTTTTATACTTCAAAGTATTTTCTGACCCTTATTTTAGAAAGCTCTCCAGGATTAATCTTTGGCTGTGTATATGACTTTTTGCAGTCTCATGTAAGGTTAGTTTATTTTATGATATGTGAAAAAAGCCTGAAGGGATAAATTAAATCCCTCTGGCTTTCAAAGCAGAGCTTCTAATTACTGTCAACCCCATACTACAGAAAATGAGAATAGAATAGACCTTTGCAGTTGGAAGGGACCTACAGTGATCCCTCACTCTAGCTGCTGGAGCACTTCAAGGCTGACCAAATGTTAAAGCATTTTGCTAAGGGCTCTGTCCAGATGATTCTCTAACACTGCTGGCCTTGGGGCATTGACAGCTTCTGAAGGAAGCCTGTTCCAGTGTCTGACCACCCTCTCTCTGAAGAAATGCTTCCTGAGGTCCGGTTTGAATCATCCCTGGCACAGCTTCCATCCATTCCCATGTATCCCAAGCATGCCAGAGAGAAGAGCTCAGCTCCTTCCTCTTCACATACTCTCCTGCAGGAAGCTGCAGAGAGCAATGAGGCACCCCTCAGCCTCCTCTTCTCCAAACGAGACCCACCCAAAGTCTTTAGCTGCTCCTATAAAATAAAAAACTTCAACTTTCATTTCCATTGGAATAATAATCATATCTTGAGGAAATAACTATGAAAATGAAAGTGGTCATGAAGAAGATAAAACTATGGGTGAGAATATGTTACTGTTTAATGTGTACTGAATTACAAGTCCTTTGGTATACTGAAGCCAGAATGCCAAAGCTTGAAGAATAAAGTCATGGGGATAAAATGCTTCAGGGGGGTTGAAAAGCAAGAAACTGTTGTAAGATGGCCTTTGTGCTGACAACCATGCTTGCTTTCCTCTTTTAAGTTTTGTAGTCTCTAGAATCAGAAGACAACCTGTTGCACAATTCCTTGCCTGCAACAAAGCTCAAAACAGCTCTTTGTGAGGCACTATCAATCATACAGTTTTCAGACCGTAGTGCTTAAATAGGACTGGAAGTCTCCACTCCAGATAAATGGACAGTGAATGCTGCTTGTTAGCTAATCATGTAGTATCATTCACATAGAAATAGCACTACCTCATTTCTTTGCCACCATCTCTTCCATCCAAGTGTTGCAACTAAATCAGAGCAGTTCAGACCTGCAATCTAGACATAATAATATGTAGCTGATTTGGCTATTAGAAATGGACACAAAATACGCCAAAAGGTTGTTTATAGATAGAAAGACAAAAGTTGCAATAACAAAACTTAATGCAGAATTTATCCCTCCCAGCCACCTTTCCCCTCCTGCTCAGTGGTTTAAACAGTACTTAGATGCTTGTATTACATAGAATAAGCTATTTCTTTTTAAAGGGAGAGTTCTCACCTGTGAGTGCCCCCATCCTAAGTGGCTAGAATTTGATCTTACCCTTCTTGAGTAAGCTCCTCCCCTTCAACTGCTTATAAAACCCCTTGACCCTGCCCCTATCCCTCCCTCTTTGCTCTCATCTCCCTCCCCAACCCGGGGAGAATGAAATGGATTCTCGAGTTTAGCAAATGGAGACCTTCTACTGTTCCCCTGCCAGTAACTGTAACCTCTCTGAAAATGATGGACAGTGTAGCAGCCACATTCTGCTTCACTCACCCACTGTCATTCTTTTACCCTTCTAACAAGTGGCTAACAACAGGTGTTCCTATTGATCCACATGGGCCACCACTTCCACTAGGGATGGATGCAGGTAAGTGCCCATGGTGCTACATCAGGCATTCAAACAGGTGATTACCAAATAGAAAACAAGC
The DNA here is from genome assembly GCA_013398995.1 of Alaudala cheleensis. NCBI lineage: Eukaryota > Metazoa > Chordata > Aves > Passeriformes > Alaudidae > Alaudala > Alaudala cheleensis. The sequence goes on along the minus strand of VWYE01017614.1, from coordinate 95,092 downwards.
ATGGCACCTTTCTGCCATTGTGAAACATCCGGATTTTAATGCATTTTTTTTTACAAGTTAGCATTAGAACAACTTGGAGGCTTATGAATCCACTGGAGAAAAGCAACTTCCATAGTTGGATCTCAGTTACTTGTCTCCTGGACTCCACCCAACGGGAGACAAAGAGGTCTAAGTTCACACCTGGCTTGTGTCATGGCCAAATCCTTAAGAGGAACAGCCTAGCTCTTTCTTGATTTATCATTTTACAATACACACTGTGACAAGCCTCCATTCATTTTCCAGAAAGCTATTTGTTCATGTCCCTAAAGAATTAAACCAGGAATATAAGTTACAATGGCAGCTCTGCAACATGGAAGTGAATGAAGTGTTTTAAAAATGGCATTACCCAAGCAACAGTCCTTTCTGAGCCCATGACTTTCTGGTACCAACATTAATATTTATTACTGGAAAGTAAAAACTGCACTGTAACCTTTTGTTTCCAAAGTGCCATGAAATTATCACTGTTATTTGAGGCAGAAATAGAAATATGTTTGGTGGGTGAGTGAAATAGGCCTATTAGAATATTATTGATAAAATTTCTTTCAATCCTGTGGCCCTCCTGATTATTTAAGTATTTAAACTACACATGCTGTTTCCCAAGTGTAGTTTAAAAACCAGCTTCAGCCCAAATTGGTATGCTTGTTTCCACAGGGAGACATTGCTTCTTGGGTGTACAAGCTGTTACGCCTGTGAGAATGGTAGATTTTAGCTGTAGCTCTGATTAGTAAACACATTTCTGTTCTGGTGTACCATCATTTTGACTTGCAGTGAAAACTTAGTGCTTTTAAAGTAACATTTTTTTAATTAATTAAAAAAGCAAAACATCACCAAAGCAGCAGCTTTCTTAGGGTAGATTATCATCTTATATTTCATCTTTATTTTGTTTTAATGTTATTTCTGTCCTAGGCAGTGTAATAACACACTCCATTTAAGTAATAAGCTCATTGCTAGAGTATTGGAAAGAAAATGGAGTAAAAAATAATTTAAAAAGTTGAATTTAGGGCAGATCACACTTCCCCTTATATGCATCTGGCCTGAGATAATGAAACTGGATTTTAAGGAATTACATGCTAGCAAGAAAACGGAGTGCTCCTTCCTTGCAAAAGATTTTTACAAATGGTCTAATTGTGACACTGCTACTCCATGAGCTGCAGACTAACAATTCCAAGCAGGTAAGAAGCCCTGGTTAGGAATTTTCCATCCAGATTAGAAAAAGGTGATCTGACTAAACTGAATTGTGTGAATGCTGCTGACACTTTTAACTGAGCACAGGTAGAAGCAGGTTTATGTAAGCAGGTTCTTGTCCAGTGGGAGGCTGGAAGATAAGCAGCCTGCCTCGGACTTCCATGAGCAGGTGTCCTGGGGGGTGTTTCAGGCTTTTTTCCAGAGGTAAGTAGGCAAATCCCAATCTGTCAGATTTTCTTTTTGGTTCCTTCCTCGCCTGGACTCTGACAATTCTCCTTGTCTTCCTGCACATCAATGAAGATTGTTAATGTATTTCTGTTCTGCATGACATTTTATGTTTACGTCATCAGTATTAAAAAAACTAGTCATAATGAGAACTATTCCTGTAAATTGGAAATTCCAATTCCTACCAGTAAAAGAGAGAAGTGATCCGAGGACCATGTGGCCTTTTTTGTGCAATATGTTTACCACCTCCATTTTTCTTGAATTAGGAAAGACAGTGCTTAAGAAAACCTCTCTTCAGGGAAGTATTCAATCAATAGGGAACAAATAGCTGAATGCCACAATAAAATCAGCTGATCAGCTGAAAATAAAAGGATATTTCCCCTCTAGATTATTTTTGGGGTCACTTGTGGTAAAAGGAAGAGGGAAACATTCTTTCTGAGCTGGATGTGTTTTGCAGTATGTGACTGAATATTTCATATATACCTGGAGGGATTTCTGTCAGTGCAGAGGGTTGTGAGTGAGCTGTGGAAATGCAATCCTGGGAAAGCCTCTCAGGAGGTTTTTCCCTTGAAGTCTGAGCCTTTCAGCCAGGAATACTCATTTGGTGTCTTCCTGTACTGCTAACGAGTTCCAACTGCTACAGCTCTTCCACAGGAGAGAGACAGTACTCATTCCATAAGAGCTGCTGCTAGTCACTCTCAAACATATACTTTAATAAATTAATTTCCAACTGTTAAAGAAGTTCTTTACTTTTTGTCTTCAGCTTACTTCAATCTTGTTTCTTTCTCAGCCTCTGAGTAGGCTTCTCAATTGACTCATATTTTTATAGTGTTTTCTAGAATATTTTTCTGGAAGATTATAACATAACAAAGTAGCTCAACTTTTGTAGTTACAGATGCAGATTCCAGGGAAATCACCTCTGTAAGTGCCCCTCTCTCATTTTTGCAATCAGGCTAAATTTGATTGTGCTGCACTGATTATAAGCTAGACCAAGCTCCATGGTTATTAACATTTCACTTGGGATACATACTGAGTGATGGTGGGGCTGAGAGATACAATTTTGAAACAGAGTGAAATTGCTGGTTGTGTAACAGATCTATCTTGTGTCCTTCACAATTATGAGTTTGAGTGTACACACACAGTCCCAAATGTGTGCACACATACAAAACTCACAGCTTTGAAAAGGAAGATGTCTAGTGTTGTGCAAAAACAACTCCAGGATGAATTTTGCTATCTGGTAACTGGACTGGCACCTCAGCTTTTGAGGCTGACCTTTGCAGTATGGTTTGACAGAGCAGAGACTCCAAATTTGATCTCCTGCCTCTTAGATCACTTCTCTCCTGATCAGTCACTACTTTGTACAGGTGACACAACAAATTGTAGAAACTGGTGCATCTGTGCAAAAAAAACTGTCTTTGAAAAGACTTCCAACACTCTAGAAATTGCCACAAACTTTTACAAAAAACTCCCTTAAAAATTAAGTGCTTTGTCCCATTTAAACTGTTCCTTGTAAAAGGGGTTTAGAAGAATTATTATTCAGATTGGCTATTCTATCAGGGGGACAAACGAGAGCAAGGAAGTGTTTATGACTCAGAAAATGTTTTGTTTATCAGCATGATCTCAGCCTTTCCTGTTTGCCATAGTGTGTGTCCTGCCAGAGATTGCTCTACCCGACAGGGTATGGCAGTGGCTGAGAGGTCAATGAGAAAAACTGGAAGAGGAGGCCGTGAGATGTGGTGACTATAGCTATTTCTCTTTTTATAGGAAAATGAACAGGATTGCAGTGATGAAGTGATAAAAGACACTAGCTGCATTCAAGCATGTAGAGTGAGTGTGAGGAGACAATAAAGCCACCCAGGAAAATACAGCTGATAAAGTCATAGAATAATTTGTGTTGGAAGTGAAATCATCTGGTCCAGCTATCAAAGATCAAAGTAGGGCCAACTTCAAAGCAAGGTCCAGCCATCTTGTATTCATATGTCCCCACTGTGCACTCCAAATACTGTAGCCCAGGATCTTAAATTGATTCTTGCAGCTCTCAGTGTCCCTAAAGACCCAGTAGAACCTGGAGCAGTGGCACAATCTCTGGGAAAAGAGGTTTATTGCATCTCAGGTTCTGCTGGTGATGTGAGCTTGTCTGGCATGGCCGGTGGCCTAAAGCAAGATTACAGCCAGATTTCATCATTAGGACCTACAAGTCACATTCTAGCTCTAACTCAACCCCCAAGCTTCTACTGATGCGACTTCTCTCATTTCCTTTTTGGTTTTTTTCTTCTTGAAAGTGCTGTGGGGACTCTTGTGTTATGCCACTGTGGTCTTCTCAACTTCGCATGTTGCACAGAGGGACACTTCAGCCAAAACACGCTCTGGTTGTCTCCTAAAGCTCTGGCAATGCAAGGAAACCATGAGCCACCCTAACACATAAGTTATGATGGGTTCACTAATGCTTTAGGCAGTGCTGGGATGCAGAAGGTACATAGAGGACTGCAGCAACTCCTGTCCATAGTGTCTCAGCCACTGAGTTCTCCCTGAGGCACACGCTCAGAGATTCATTCTACTCTTGTTTGCACCTCGGTAAGTCAGGAGTAATTTCAAGGCAGTAAATTGAATTATGGGTGGGGGCAAGAGGCCAGAACCGATTACATTTCACTTTTTCTCCCCCTAGGCATTTCCTTTTTTTAATTATTTAATTTAGAACAGGATTAGGATTTTTCTTTAAACTGCTTTTCGATCCATCTATATTATTTGTTTTTCATTTTTTTTGCTGCCAATACATGATTTTTTTTTTCTTAATCACTTACTAGCATGGTGATTTTTCTTAAATGTATTCAGGTCACAACAGTTTTCTAGCAAAGAAAAGCATGAAATTCACGGCCCTTGAAATCTCCATCCATATGGAGGAAAATAAACCCTTTCATATTTCACCGTCAGAAAAGAACAATAGCCACAAAGTTATACCTATTGATAAGAACCTTGCAATAGTCAAAAGAGAAACAAAATAATACTTAAAGGATACCGATTTTTCTGTCACTTATGAGGCATGTATATTATCTAACTGATCATGTTTGGATAATAATTTGTTTTAAAAACCTGCATGTGTTTCAGAACACCGTAGGAGGATGACACTGAACAGACTGACATTACTGTCTGTAATGTGGTCTCAGTGGCCTCAGGCTCCCCAGCATAGTCTTCCAGCCATTTAGAAGGCTGGAGAAAAAGCAGGGCAGACTTCCAAGTCCATCTCTCTTTGTCCTGAATGCTAATCCTGGTTTAAGGTGGAAAACAACTTGAAACATTCCATAAGTAGAAATGCTTAGCACCTACTTTGTACTTCTGTTCTTCAAGCTGTTCTTCAGTAATTTTCACATGTTACATGAGAGTGGCAGAAATTCAGAAACTGTGTAGGTATCAGACTTGTGAAGAGAATCTCTAGATCCTGTGGTTGTTTAATTTACCTACTTGGGAACAGCAGGATAAAGCTTGTTGATTTGTGTGAACAAGACCAGCAGGTTTTCTCTACAGTCGCTTGACTTGGGGAATGCAAACTCCATAACAGTTGGGGAACAACTGTTCCTAAAAAGAAATTGGACTGAGAACTAAATGTGTTGATTTCTATAAATCTTTCTGAATGTGGAATTGTTCTACTTTTATTTAGTGTTATGAAATTGGGACTCTTAGAATATTATTTATTAGCAGTATTACAATGTCAAGAGGAAATACTCAATCCACTTTCCTCATTCATAAATGGCAGAACCTATGAGATAATCTTGTATGCTTTGTAACCAATGGAATTTTTCAGTGCCTTAAAAAAGCAAAATTTCCCCAATTACTGTTTTTATTTCTCCTTAGCTAGTGAGGCTACTTGCATATAGTGACATACTTACCTCTTTTTTAACTTGGTTTTTACCTGTCATCCACATTCTTTACAATTATGGCAATTGTAACTGAAATGTTTTAAATAAATAGAATTACTTCCTTGTTCAAAACAGGTTCCCTTGGGGATGTCTCAGGGCATACCAAAGCAAATTTGGTCCAGTGAACAGTTATTTGGAGGACAGAGGAAAGGCAGGACTATATCAGATATTTACTATTTCCCTTTTACTGTAGTCACTCACAAATTGCTTCTGTGTCCTTTTTTGGAATCCAACATTATCTGAGTAGCCTTTTAGCTGTGTCTGAAAATGGACAGGTGCCAGTTTCTTCTCCATCTGAATGTTAGGGATCTAGAAGAAAATCCTTTCAGCCAAAGTTGCTCACACAATACATGAATTTATTGCTCTGCAGATGGACTCCTGCAGCACTTTATAGTTCCTTGAGCTGAAAGGGGTGCAAACTTTCCCTTCTATAAAATTAAAGTGTTGGTTACCTTATCATCCACTGCTGGACAATTACAATTAAGTATACATTTTCCTCAGGTTTTTCCCTGTAAATATTCAAGCAGAGGATTGTCTGATTAATATTAACCTGCCATAGAGCAGTTGTTCTCAGTGTATTATCTCATTGCTGCTATCTCTGAGGAAACTGGGTGTTCTTGGAGAACACATATGTGATGTCTACGTCATCTCTGCTGACTCCAATATTTTGTTCTATCTCTGAAAAATCCCTGTTCTTTTTTCAAATATACACTTTTTTCCTTTGTATGAACTTGGTCCTGGTTTGTACATAGAGGGGATGGAGATGCCCATCTCCTTTTGCTCTTTGTTTCACAGGCACCATGTAGACCCCTGGATGACTGTACAGTTTTACCTCTCTAAAGTCAAAAAACATTGTGATTGTATTGACACTGCCAGTCTTCTGACTGTTTTCCTTTCACCCATTAGTGGTATCTCTCCTTCTGCAGTATCCTGCTATCACAGTGAGGATTTGGGCCCACTTCTCTGGGTGGAGAGACAGTTAGTTTTGGATGACTTCTGTCTTGATTGCTTTGTCCTTTGTGTGCTGCATTTTAGCACACAGCATTATGAAGTGCCCTCAGGCACAGCAGTTTGCCTCTTCCCCTTCTTTGCCATTACATCTGACCACCAGATTGATGTAAGTATCATATTAGCAGATGGTAAATATTCTTTTCCTGTCAAACAGATAACCTGAAAAAATTGTCAGCTTTTATGAAAAAAGGGCTATAAGCCCAGTTCTTGCCTGTAATTTATCAAAGTATATCTCATTTCTGTTTACACCAGGTACTCACATGGAGCCCAATCTTTAATGGTTGTGCCCTGCACATTCACTGTGTTATTGCAGGGCAAATGACAGGATGACAGTTTTTTGGGCTGCTTTATTTTTCTTTGAAGAAAAGGATAATCACCATTTATCTAAAGAAAGTCTGCGAGCCAATCATGTGTCCACGGAATGGGTAAGCAGCTGCCCAGACAGCCTGTGTTTCTCTGATGTAAAGCCTTCTGAGTAGAGAGGGACAAAGAACCCAGAGGCACTAGAAAGGTCAAAACAGCTTTTGCTTTGAATCTGGTATTAATTCTATTGTACTTGCACACTGGAGGCATGCTTAAAAGATAAGTGGAAAAGTAGGTGGTTTGTTATGATGTTTCAGACAGACAAGTTAATCCTTCTTAAGGTAAGCAGCAAATCTAACTGTCTGCATTCACTGCAACTGTATGACAGAAGTGTAATATGCACATTTGACTTTTTTATTTTTTAAGGATATTTTAATGTTTCACTGACAAATGCATAAATTTCAATAGCTTTTTTTGATTGTTGTCAATTTAGATAAATGTGCCTGAAAAGTACTGTAAATACATCATTTTGCTTGAGGTATTTGTACAGGGATTTCTATTAAATATGTACAGCCAGAGGATAAAATTAATCTGAAATTAATAATGTAGGGCTCTGCAAGAAGACTTAGCAGGTATTCTACAGAAATGGGATCTACCGATCTCACCCAGCTAAATTTTTAACTTTACACTCAGAATGTGTACTCAGAATGAGTGAGCAAACATTAGATATTCAAGAAATGTTTGCCAAGTCTGCTGCAAGAAGCATAGGCAGCTAAAAGATGTCAACAGAGAGTATTGTCAAAGCACTAAGAATAATGCGTTATCTAGTGCTTAACACTGAACAACATGTAAACAATTAATCACAGAATAGAAACTACCAAATGCAAGCAAAAGCATGAGAGTTGCATTCACAGTCTTGCACTAATCAAGAAAGTTGTGTTTATTGCTTCTGATGGATAAATCATTTTAACCTTTTTTTTTCTTTGTGATATGTCAGCATCCTAAATACCTGCATCATTGTTGATGTTTGTGGGATCTTATTTCTGAAGAAGACTGAATGCAAATGTTTATTTTTCTACAGTAGGATGAGCTTTGTAAAGCAACAATAATAATGAGAAATATGATTGCTAAACTTTAGGGTGCAGTGCTGGTGTTCATAATACGTCATCTTATATGCACACATATAAAATAGTCATAAGGCAAAGGCAGCCATTTTGCTTGACAACTTTATCACCATATCCCACACTCAGTCACTCAGTGACAATGCTGACGCTTCAGGTATTTCATAAAGTGCCAAGGCATTATTGTTCTAGTTATAATGCAAGAACAGGTAGTGGGGGGGTTTCAGTGGCCCAGTGTTGTGGAAAGAACTCTTAGTGCATGAAATAAGTTTCACAGTACGTCATCATGCAAACGTGAAATTTACAGCATACCTATACTTGGCAGGTTAGGGCAGAATATTTTTTCTTCATGGATAAAAATGGTGTTTTTATCACAGCTGGGGTTACCAGTTGTCCCTCTTGATTTTCACCCTATGCACAAGCTGACAGCTTTCTTAGAAGTGACCTCTTTCTCTATCCATGGAAATGAAGTGTGTCATAAATTAATTTAATGAGAACAGGACACTTTCATTGCTCTAACTAATCAAAAGTGACCTGTTTTGCATGCAAAGGACTATCCTCTAAACTTCTGAGTTCAAATCAAGTCCCAGATAGTGAAGCAAGTTTGAGAATTCTCTGGAAAATGTCACCTAAAGAGACAGTTATGGTAATTAATATTTCCTTTGTTACTGAAACTTTATCTTTCTTCTGGTATTAAATAGCTTAACAATAAGGTATTATCTTTTTGCTCTGAGTGGAAGTTGTTTCCATTTTGATATATGTCTCATCACAAAAGTAAATATGTAAACTAGGTATTTTACACATATTTGGAATGCCAAGGGAAGTTGAACCTATCTCCATTTTGTCTAAAAATTTCTCAAAGGCATGAAAAATTAATCTGTTATTAACATCTGCCTGCAGCTATTTCTAAAATACATTAGTTCATTCTGGGAAATCAATTAATTCTGAAGGAATGATCAATGTTCTTAGCTTTGTGCATTTTATACAGGACTAGGTTGTTACCAAAAGTCATTGTATTTCAGTAGTAAAGCATTAAAAGGGACAAGTTCAGAGCAGTGCAACTTGACCTTTGCATCTTCCCAGTTTTGTAGAACTTCTAAAAGACTAATTTTCCTAAGTCACAAAGTGACTATTACACCATAAAAAGCAGCAGTAAATTCGCTAATATTTTTGTTATTTAAACTGTTTCTCATATTAAAAAGATCCACTTAGAAAGACACTGAAGTCCACGTAATAATTGAATATCAAGGGAGTCAGGCCAGTCTGCAGGACACTTTTGTGCCTATTCTGGTTCAATATTCTCTAGTCAGGCATGTCTATCCCTGACTTTCCTGCCAAAGACAAGTTTTTAATGCATTTCTATTGAGACCTCACCCTTCAGACCTCTTCAGAGATATAGACCATTGCTTTAGAGACACTGAAGTCTCTATCTTAATTTGTATTGTAAATCCCTTCTCACAGCGTTAAAGTCATTATAAATCACTGTCTGCAGCATTCCTGTTGTATTCCATAGGACAGCTTCACTGAGGCTGCCACTCCAGACTAGGGATCACTAGGAAAGCCTGCAGGGAGAGCAGGGCTGTGGCACTGCTGTTGGAGAACCCAACTCTTTGTAGACTCCAGACTCTCATCTGATGAGTATGAATTAAAGACTTGTAGTAATGGATTTGAGTGATAGCACAAAAGGGATGAACATTCATCACTCCCTGCACTGGGCTGTGACATGAAGTACAACCTGTAACAGAGGAATGGAGGAAGTGTGTGAAGAAAAACTGAGAACTTGTGAAATAGGTGAAAGAGATGGGATGTGCTGCAATAGGAAACACTCCAACAAATTTCAATCCTTAAATGAAAATAATTAATAGCAAAAAAAGCTGTTATTGCATTGATCAGAGGAGGAAATGGCTCACAAACTAAATGTCAGTCAACAACATCCTGTCATTAAGAAAAAGGCAAGTGTCCCAGTGAGGGTGATAGCAGCAAGAACTACCAAGGGTATCAAAAACATGACCTGTGGGGACAGAGTTGAGGAACAGGGCTAGAGAAGGAGAAAATGGAGAGGATACAGGAAATCAGTTTTCAGCTATCTCTGTGATAGCTGCAAAGAGAAAGTCAATCTTCTACAACTCTTCTGCAACTGGGATATAGTAAAACAGGTTTAGCAGGTGAGATACAAGATTAGAAGCCAGGAAAACTTGCTAATGACTGGAATGTGTAAATGACAAAGCAGGATTTTGCTGCATGGTGTCTTTTCTGAGCCAGCAGAATAAATCATCAGAAATTGCTTCAGGAATTGGTGAGCCTAACTTTTGGCAGGAGGATGTCTGACGTAAGCTCCTGAGGTCAGTTCCAGCAGTATTGTCTATAGTATTATGAACTACATGAGAAGGATTGAGTCTGTGCTATCAGCTCTGTGTTAGTGGGAAAACAGGGACATGTGCATGTATTTGGAATGTCTCAGTCATTAGAGCTGCACAAGGGCAGATAATTCAGCTTTCCCATTGATTATTGCCTGCCTTGCTGCCTGGAGAGGTCTGTTGGTCACCCAGAGAAGCCTGCAGCAGGATTTCTGTACAGTCAGCCTCTGGCCTGAGGTTTACATTAAAAAGCATGGACTTTGCCAGACATACAGCTAATGCTGAATAGCAAGGCAGGCTTTTAAGCTTTCTCCCACACCTGTTAAATTATTTCCTGTGCTCTTGCAGGATCTGTGATATGAAGCTAATTTCATTATTTACACCATATCGGCTCTGTAGCGGGAATAGACTTTTGTTCTGAGTTTGCACAGTACAATAGAGCTTCACAATAGCCCAACGAACAACACCAATAATGGCACACAGGGATTTGCCCCATCTCTTAGGAGATTTTTCAATAGTTTTCTTGTGGCTCTGTACATCATACAATGACATACAATGACAACATGGAGATAGAGCAATCTCTAAGCAAGCCTATCAGACTGACAGCTTCTTACTTCTATTCACTGCAGGGCAGTCACATGCCAAATATTAAAAAGAGTGCTTTAAAAATACCAAAATGAGCAATAACATCTGTAAGGCACCAAGAGCAAAGGCAGTAAACAAACCAAAATAAAGCAGAACACATCAAGAGTGGTAGATTTTAGTGTCTATTCCCCTTAAGGTGTACAACATTTCATAGATGATCAGCACATAGGATTGAATTAAAAAGAAAAGCTTACTTGCATCCTTTGAAAACTGTTGGCCGCATATAAGCCTGGGGAATTTACATAACTGTCATCCAGAGTTGTACATTCAAGTAGTCATCAAGTAAGTTTAGCAAAACAATGTTTCTTAATGTTTCTGTAAGTACTTCACAATGCTATTAAAAGGCAACAAGCCTCTGTATACTTTGAGAGCATGAATGTTTGCCTCTGAAGTCTACACAAAGCAACCAGAATACCTAAAAAACTAGTCACAATTAATTTTCTTGTAGTTCAATTCCTGTGGGTTTTTTTTTCCCTCCCCTCTGCTACCTTTTCTTTAATTTTATTATCAGTTTCTTTCTATTTCTTCGTGCATCTTAAGTTTCTTAATTTCAGTTCATTTAAACTTTAACCCCTGTTTTAGGTTACATATATATATATATACTCTAGGGATTTGAGACTGAATTTTTCTAGTGAGAGTTTGGCTTCTCTTTGGCAGAACATCAGTGTCTGTGTCTTTTTTAGTCTCCACCATCTCAGTGGTATGGAGAGTGTGGGCCCTGAGAGACCAAGGCAATGTCCAGCAAGCCTAGGTGTCATAAATCAGCAAATCTAGGTGTCACCCCTCCCTCTGTTCCCTCTGGAATCTCAGTCTCATGATTATTGTGCATTTAAAAGTCCTTCAGACTTTTTGGGAGGGTATCTCATGGAGGACGTCTAGATGGATCTGCCTCAGCACTGGCCAGCCTTTTTTCTCTCTCTTTGTCTCAGCTGTCATCTAATTGTGGTGCTGCACTTCCACAAAAGAAGGTGTTCATTTAGATGTGCCACATATGTCTGTGTGGTGTTTCCCCAGAGCAAGTCCTTTGTCTTTGTATTGCCTCTGGGAACCTCCTCTACAGTGCCACCACCTAGCAGTCTGTAGTCCATCTTCTGTCTCCTCTGGTCTGGAAGCTCTGTAGATGTTGAGCTCCTGAATTTTGATGTGGATCTATGTAGTCGTTAATCTCTTGATCAAACCCTCCTGAGGGACATACTGCTTCCAAGTATACCCTGAGCTTCTTGAAAATCACATGCTTCTCACACGTTATGTCTTACACATCAAAGTGTGTAACTGAACTCCCTCCTCACTGCAAGCACTTTGGGCAGTTTGGGGCATAGTGAGGTGTTGATGCTTTCTCTCAGCCAGCCGAAGGGTTATGTGTTTTGCATCCTCAGAAAGTCCTAAATCCAGAAGTATGGTAAGTAACAAGTAGCTAACATTTATTGGAATTGCTTTCACTGGTTTAAATGGTTTCCTGAATCCAGGCCCAAAGGAAATTAAATACTCTTAACACTGAAGTGGAACTGAAGATGGGAATTTACATTTGTAAATCTTGGTGTTGTTTTGGGCAATGCTTCTTTTATTTTCAGGACTTTTTTATATCTAACAGATGAATGCTGGATGAATTTTCAAATGGGAAAAAATGTACTGTTTCAGTTGAGCAAAAGCAAACAAGAAACACACCTTTGAGCTAGCCTGTCAAGTTTCAGCTAAACATTTTTTGCATCTAACAATTTTATGTTGTACAAGCAGAGTTCCTGAAGAGCAAAGACATGCAATTTTGTAAATCTATTGTCTGTAAAATACAGTTTGTGTGACTAAGGCAAGAAATATGCTTTAATCTAATAATGAATTTATTTCTGTAAAATGATCATTCTAAAACTTTTATTTTCAAAACTTTTGGGTTATAGTTATATTAAAATGTATTACAAAAAAGTTTATTTAAAATTCACCTATTTCCTCACTTTTTTCTGTGTTTGCTCTGGTACAATTAAAGTACAAATTAATTAAGTTTTAAGTGCAGGGAGTAACTGCAATAGCAGTTGAATTTTAAAAGTAGTGGAAAGAAACTAAGTTGCACGTCAAATCTCTTTAGCTCTTAAGTTACTAGTATTGAAAATCTGTAGGTCACATTTACTTTTATAAAGTTACCATGCAAAGACATCGGTAGGCAAAATACAATCTGCATAATTGAACCAAGTTAAATGAAATGAAGAATGCGTTGAACAAATAGCTATGAGGGACAGGTCCTTATACATAACCATTAGTGTAAGTCTTCTTTGATTTAATTACAGTGCTGCAGAACTGCACAGGAGCTGTGAGATGTCAAAAGAGACATTTTGCATATTGCTGTAGGGATCACTGTGTTTATGCAAGACACTGACATGACTTTACTCTGAAGGGCTAATTGGGACAATTGGGTTTGACTACACTGGCAATGTGGAAACTGAGCAAGCAGAACAATGGCAAGTGCCGTAGGACTGCTCAGCAATCAGAGCTGTCATCTGGCTTGATTTGCAAATGTCATATCAAAAGCATTCTGGCATCTTACTCCAAACTTTTAATTCGATGAAATGCACACACACCCAGCCCCAAATCTCATCAGAATACTTTAATTTTGCCACAAATAGAGCATTGCACAAGTGTTGCTACCCCAAGACACCTGGCCAGGAAAGAGTTACAGCTTGATATTGATATCACTTAGATTAACATAAATCTTAAGAGATTTTGTGACAGTTACTGGTGTTACTCTGGTGAAGAACTGGTCTGGTACCAAAATTAGATCTACAGTTTATCAACCCACTAAAGAGAGGGTAGTATTGCAAATAATGGAGTAAAAAAGATAATTTTGTGAAGTTAACTGTGAAACATAAAAGGTTCTCTCCATGCTGTATTTTTCCAAACACAGTAATTGCTAAAGAGACTCATTTTCTGAAGGCAATGGCAAGGTTTCCAACACTCTCCCCCAGTACTGCTCTGTGTGAGTTAGACTGTTACAGAGTGGGTGCAGGACTGACTGGATGGACATGCTCAGCAGGTTGTTAGCGGGATGTTCTCTGCTTGGAGGCCCATGACAAGGATACCACAGGGGCAGCTGCTGACCCTGTCCTTTGCAGCATCTCTGTCAATCACCTCGAGCAGGCTTGACAGGTTTCCAATGAGGAGCACAGGGGCACACAGGAGAACAAAAGATGCAGGCTGGGACTGCCTGGCTGGGCAGAAGTTCTGCTGAAGAGACCTGGGGGTCCCGGCAGACAGCAAGCTGCCTTGAGCCCACAGTGTGCCCTGGCAGCACGGACAGACAGCACCGTCTTGGGCTGAATGAGCCACGGCAAAGCTGGAAGGTTGAAGGAGGCACTCGGCACTTGTGAGATTGCATTGTGAAATTTCTTCAGAGTGATAGAAAAATATGTTTAAAAAAAATTATTAGGGTAGAAAAAGAAGAAGCTGGAACTGTGAAGTCCAGGGAGATGAAAAAACTCTATTTGTACAAAATTATTAAGCACCTCAAGAAGATGAAGAGCACATTTCATAGCAAAAACGTGTGCCAACAATTATCACTGCGCTGAACTGAAAATTTACCTTATACTAGATACTTGACTTTTTGTAGAGAGGGGAAAAAAAGTACTGATTTTTTTTTTCACTGCATTAAACTAAGAATTCTGACTTTTCAGTCTGAAGGAATATTAGCGATTTGGAAGGAAACCATTCTGGGAGAGCACAAAGATGGAGATGTCCCTAAAAGCTATGATCAAGTTTTCTTAATCTAGAAAGAAGCAAGAAACAGACAAAGAAGAAATTAAAGCCCTTTGTGCTGGATAACCACATCTGAAATATTTTAAAAGACATTTTAAATAAATGTTCTCCACTGCCTGCTGTAAATCCCCTGTCTGGGTGGATTATAAAATCTTCCTGTGATTGCTAGATTGGAAAATAATATGAATAATGCCAAGACACTGAGTGATGTTAAATTTTAATCATAAACCAATATTAGCACTGTAATAAATTTTAGAAGGATTATATTAGATTTCTATATTCTATTTCATTGTACTAATATAAGAAATGATGTTATTTAATGAGAAGTACTTTATGAAGAGCATGAATTCATCACTATAAATCCTATAGTGCCAGTATTGGATTAGAGCACATCACCACATCAGATAGATGGCTGTTCCACAAGAAAGACCCAGTTTTTGTAAAGGGCTTCTTCCAAGTATAGTGAGGAGAGGCCATACCCCAAAGAACTTCGTGTAAGACAGGCAAAGCTGAAAGAAGCACTGAAATGTATTGCTTACAAATTATGCTGTCAAATATAATTTCTTCATGCATGTACAGGTGTACACCAGGTGCTAATATTTCTGGGGTTTCTGATTGGGGAATTTTAAATGCTCCTGGTTTTTGGTAGTGCATGTCATGGTCCCAAGCCTGAATGTTTAATTTTTGCAGGTATTTTTAAGACTTTTCAAATATTAATCCATGCTTTTCTGTCATTAGCATTTTCAGGAAGTGTGCATGGTACTTGCAGGTTTTTTATGAAGTTTTCCAAAGATTATTTACGCAACGAAGCACAAGTTTTATAGACCCCTAATTAGATATCACATATGTTTGCAACTTGGGAGGCTGCAAATGGCTACTGGGAAGTCCTGGCTGCTTTTTTTTCTTTCCGGCCAGAGGAACTAAATTCACTCAGGAATAAATTCCATGGACTAGGAAAAGCAATTAATGTGTTCTGATTTATTTATGATACTTGTCAGACATTTATGCAATGTGCAATCAGATCAGTGTGGTGTACGTCAGATCTGGGTCACACACTCTAGTTATGTGAAGTTATTTGCTCCACACATACAACAAAGCATTCAGCATAGCACTGACTGTAGGAGCAGGCAAAACTGGGCAGGCTTGATTTCATCTGGGGCTCTATAAAAAAAAGTATTCCTGGGCTGTATGTCTGCAGATAAAATCATGTTTCAAGTTGAGGTATACATCCAGCTTTTTATGGTAACCCTAAACTGTGCACCTCACTCTGGTCATTGCATTGACCTGCAGTGGTTTCCCCAGGACTCAGTATATCAGACTTCATCAGATTCATCAGATCATCATAATCATCATCAGAACCCACTGGAACTGGAAACTTGGTGCTTTACAGGGCTGCAGTAGCCCCAGGGAAAGTTTTGTTTAAAGCACTTAGGTCTTTCTGATTGTTCAGAGTGAAGTAATGTACAGATCTATTTACAACAAGTGAAAATTTTTCAATCTTTCTTGATTCAGACCAGAGAAAGTTGTTTTGTGAAATATTAAAAGTCAAGCTCTTTTATTTTACAGAGAATCACTTGTTTTTAAAAAAACTTAGATTTATTTCTCCAAATTGAGTTTAATAGGATGAACAGGGATTTCATCAGGATGTTTTCTGTACAAACTCAACACATTCAGCTGTAAATCACCCCTCCAAAAATATGTAATTGCTCTTTTATAGTAAGATAAAGCATGTTATTTGCTCACAGTTAAATAAAAGATCTTCAGTAACTGATGTCACAGAGGTTCAGTTACCATGTACATGTAAAATGTCACTGGCAAAATTCACTGATTAGTCTTTATGGGACACATTAACATTTCAAAGTTTTAAAGCAATACTTCAGAATATTGTAGCAGCGTGGCAGGATGGTGAAACTGCAGCTATGTTCTTGAAGTGTCTCCTTCAGAAGCTGCTTGAGTAGGCCATGGGAACAATCACTTCAAGTCCATGCACACACCCACGCCACAGATAGTGAAGGAAAGACAGGAAGGGCCTTCTGAAGAATTCCAGCAAAAGTTTATTTCATCCACCACGCCAAAGGGATCAGGGACAAAAGACAAAGATCAATGGAGTGCTTAGGGTTAAGTATGGGGTCAGTGGCCAACGATCTGAGGGCACAAGGGCGATACAAGGGCAAAGGGGATGGACAGTCAGGGATACAAAACCCAATGGGGAAACAGGGAAAGGAGAACTCTTGAGAACCAGGACATACATGAACAGAAAAGGTGGGCAAGGCCAACAGGGCAGAACTCCCAAGGCAGTGGGAGAACTGAACTGAGGTAATCAACATGGTACTGCAGAGCACCATGGGAGGAGCCTTTTTGCTCAGCCTAAGCAAAGTGGCATTCCTGAAGCCTATGGAAGATTTTTCCAAGGCATTGGCATTGGAAGTTTCCCTTAAAGGCTCAGAGGCCTCCACAGAACATGAGTCACCGAGTTTACCCTGAAGCCCCATCCTGCTAAGTACATGCAGATATTTAAAAGTCTGACTGGCTGTGGCCCTAAGCATGCTGCTTTGAGCAGGGTAACTGGATTTGCCAATATCCAGAGGAGCCTTCTGAAGTCAGCTACTCTCTGATTCTGCAGAATCTCAAAACTTCCCCTTCTGGTGCCATTCTCTCCTTGTACAACAGGTCTCATGGCAAGTTATATAGATTTGAATTACAGGAAAGCCTCTATTTAACTTATTTTCAGCAAATGTCTTAAACTGAATTTTCTTTTTTAGGATATGCTATACTTACCTATGCAGTGGTTCATTAATTAAAAAAGTAATCTTCCAAGAAGGTTCTTGAACTGCAGTCATCTTAAAGGGAATATTATATATGCAGTAGCATCCAAGTGATCTTGCCAAAGCTGGACAGCAATTTCCCTTGCTGATGGAATACTCCATCATGAGAACAAGGAGACAAATTCTGCACTGTTTTGCTCCTGGCAGAACTCCATTGACTTAATTAGGTGGATTTATCCTGAGTGTTGTAGATTTTCAGATGTTATAGGAATATGACACAGACATGAAAAACTAAAATACAAAGAGGTATTAGTTCTGGCCCTCTAAAAACAAAGTGATAATGCTTGGGATTTATGTTGCAAATGTGGGAGACTACATTTATTAAAATAAATCCAATCTTGGATTAGGATAGTAAGAATTTTGGAATTATTTTTGGAGCGACAATAGTTTTGAAATTACTTGCAATAGCAAATTTTTTAATTACATTTTGAGCAAGTACGGTTTGTCTTCTCTCACAGGGGATACTAATAAATTGTAGTTTTGTTCAGTTTCCCAATAGATCCAAAAAGAAACCTAATAAAACCTAGGGTAGAAAGTTTGAACTTCTTTCTTGACCTCTCCAGCACTGGCATCACCTACATTGCCCGAGTGCCACGTGCTCTGCTTGACAGGCTGTCAGAAGCTTCAGCAGGACAACGTGCTTTTGGAAATTCCAGTGCTTGTCTGCGGGTGCTGGTGCCAGCAGCCAGTCCTGGGGAGTAGCTGAAGTGCTGATTCTTTGTGATATCTGTCACAATGTGACATATGCCTGTAGGCCCACAAATTAATGATCCTCAAATGTCCTTCCTTCCACTTTGATCCAGGGAAAAGAGACAAAGTAGAAATGAGGGAAGAATAGGCATACAGGGAAAAACAGCAGATGCAGGAAAAGTAGGAAAAAAAATCAAATGTTTTTCCAGAGAAGAAACAGACAGCTGCAAAAGGCCTAAGGAAAAGGGACTTACAGAGAATTTTTGTTTCTGGATGTTTTTACAGGTTTATTGTTAGTCTGGTTTTCCCATTGAGAAGTGGTGCATCTTCTCACACTGTGTGCATACATACCCTCTCCCTTTAAGGATTGTTGAATTACTTGAGCAGCGTACAGTTGCAATCCCTGTAGGTTTCATCAATGTGAACCACAGTGCAAGAGAGCAAAATCTCTTTATTTTTTTGGAAGTGGAGGGGAAGATGTAGCACAAACACAGTCTATGTTACACTGCAAAGAAAGGTGCTGAGTACCTAAACCTTAGAAAAGCCTCAGAAAGGGCTTACACACCAGCCTAAGAACAATGAAATCCAGGTCAATAGAAAACAAGGTTTTGTAAGTTCTGAAAGTTTTGGATTGCCATAGGTGGTTTATATTAGACAAAAATTGACTGGAGAATGAGATCGACTGTTCACTAGATAAAAGCTGTTTTATAGTAACTTTAGCTTAGTTAAATTTAGATCTGGGCTTCCAAATAGCTCTTTGATGGGGTGAACATAAGATTTGAAATGAATAGAAAGCTAGAGAACTGAGCATTCCCTATGAGAAAATTTTGCAAAATTCCAGGACTAGTTATGCAAGTAAATCTTGCCATTCATCAGTAAGTAGTTCTGGTACAGGATAGTGATAACAGTAAGTCAAAGTAGATGCAATAAAGGAGAATGGCATCTACAGTAAAAGTAAGTAACCCAGTGCTGACCCAGCCTGGAACTTAGATATGTAGGGATAGGGCAAGGGGAATGGCTTTAAAGTGCTACAGGGTCAGTTCAGGTTAGATATTGATAAGACACCCTCCTTACTGTGAGGGTGATGGGGCCCCAGCACAGATTGCTCAGAGAAGCTGTGGATACCCCATCCCTGGAGGTGCTCAAGGCCAGGCTGGATGGGCTTTGAGTAACCTTGGTCTAGTGGAAGATGTCTGTGCCCATGGCAGGAGGATTTGAACCAGATGACCTTTAAGGTCCTTTTCAAACCAAACCATTCTATGATTCTATGAAACACAGAAAGGTAGATTTAAAGATCACTCTGAGGAAAACAGGAAAGAAAGAAGAACTAAAAAAATAGGATTCTCTAAATAGGCTGTTCCAAAAAATAAATGTGTACTTCTGAGGGTTTAGGGTCTGTGCATGGAAAAAGCACAACTTTTTTGGAGACTGGAATTTTACTGGCTTATTCACCTTGCACAGTTGTACTTTCCATAGGAAACCTGATGCTTTGAAGTGCAGCTTTGAAATCTTCCATTTTTAACACCCAAGATATTTTTTGTGAATGTAGCCCCTGTTCTCTAGGCTTTTTTTTGTGAAAATAGTTTGCTTTGTGAAAATAGCATGTTCCTTCCCTAGCCAAGTAACTTGAAATTATTTTCAACTTTTAAGGCATACAGACTGAGCTTTACAGAAATGACTGGTGAAGATCACCTCCCACTATTTTCTATAAATATTTTTTTTCATTTAAAATAATTTTGATTGTCATATTTCTTTTAATGTCAAGGCTCATATAATAATGTATTCCTTATCTTACATTTGACTGAGAGTAGAAAGAGAGAAAAAGCGTCCAGATCAGACTACATACAATTTCTTACATATCTTTCTTATAGGGTCCAATTGTCCTTCGTTTGTTTACACTGGCATAGTCACATTGACCTCAGTGGAACTGGGTATCTTCAGCCAAAGTGAAAATCTTGTCCACTTGAATTCCCTCTTTCTTGTAGCTGTGCAAACTATTTTATTACAGCATGCTCGTTTTCTTCTGTGGAATTCAAAAGGCTTTATAATTTTCTTCTCAAGCATCCCATCTTAAGATTTTTAGACTTTTTAAAATAGTACTTGCAACACTAAAACCTTTCACCTTATTAGGTCAATATAAGGAATAAATATTATCCAACAGCTCTCTTTTTTCTACTCCATAGGCTATTTGAAACACTTGACAAAGTGCTTATAAACCCTTGTGCATGTCCATCATAACTTACAGACTATATTGTGTGAAAAATACACTCTTATTGAGATTTGTAATGGCAAACCAGATGGCTGTGGTATTTACAGTATGTCTCACAAGCTGTTGTATTTCCGCCAAGAAACTGCTTCCCCCTACCCCAGGATATGGAAGGCCTAGATATCCTTTACCCTTTCCCTCTTCCCCCTGTCCCATTGACACTGGGCCAAACAGCCCACCAGAGATAAGGCCTATATAAGACCCAATATTTCCTTGATTCGTTCTCTTTCCGCGTGGACCCCAGCGAATAAAGACCTTCAAACATCACGGAAGGAGCCTCTTTCTGGTAATCCCGTCCTATCTCTGAGATATCCTCCCCCTGGGCCCCATGGGGAATCTGAGCTGGCCTTGAGTCTTTGGGGGGCTGCAGGGGGGGACTAATCTCAACAAGTATTGAAAATGGAAATCCAGAAATATTTTATTTCATTTTATGTGGGATTTTGTGTAGAAAGTTTGTCTAAACAGAAGTAATTTAGAATTCACGGTAAAACCTATTTTTTCACAGTAGCCAGCATTCCAAAACCAAATACATTGCAGTTGTAGAAAATTACAATATGTTTTATTTTGCTTCTTATATCTTTAACAAAACTGCCTCTTCTACTAGACTCCACATTGTGTTGCTAACTTTATGAATAAGAAAAGGGGCACAGAGAGAGATTAAGCCATTATGTAGTGAGTGCAAGCCTAAAGATTAGAAAAACTATGTTTTGACTCTTATACTGAGTATTGTTGATATCTCCATTAAGAAAATAATTGAATCCAATTTTCTGCAGAGGTATCTTGTCAAGAGAGCAAGAATGTAAAAAAAATATTAATGTAGATAATTCTAGAACTCTGTTCATGTTTCTCCCCAGCAACCTTAAATTCTGACCCTGTGCATGATGAAAGTGAATTGGTACTGAAGAAAGTGATATAAAAGGTAGAGATTGTAAACTTTATTTAATTTTTAACTATTGCAGCAGAAGAAAGTAGATGTGATCACTGTGAACTACAGCAGATCCTCAGAACATCACAGTACCTTGACTCTATACTTTAGAATAATGCCTGTAAAAGAAAACAAATTATAAAGCTGAACATTTCACAAGACATAAAAAACAGTTGGAAAGTATTTTTTCACTTAGTTATAAGTATGTCTGGCATTCCAAGTGATTGGGAAAATTGTCAGAATGTAATTTCTTTTCTATACACTTACTTTAAGCCTCTGTGACAGTGTTTTATATAGGAAACTGAGAATAACACTGAGATAAATAAGGTCCCAGATTGGAATATTATGTTGAAATATCTAACTGTGTATGTTAAAAGTTTTTAAGGGGCTAGACAGTCCCGGGTTGTTTTTCTGTTCCAGGTTTTTCTGTACCCCAAGTTCCTTTTTGTACCCCAGTTTTGAGATTTTTACTCCAGTTCTAAGAACCCCCCTGGGGCGCGGCATGGGCGGCCCCCACCCGTGGGACCTCCCATCTCCCCTCCCCCACAACCAGCACGGAGCCCAGACAGCCCACGGCCCCGGTGCCAGCTGTCTCCTGTCCCTGCCCACCAGCTCCTGGCCGGACCAGTCGGGGGCCGGGTCCCGGATTCCCTCCCCACTCCCCACTGGCCCCGCTGGTCCGCCGGACTGCCGGTCCACGCCCCCAGGTGTCTGTAGCCGCCCTGGGGCCGCGTGGAGATCCAGTCTCTCTGCACCGAAGTCCGTCACGTGGCCACCTCGCTCTCGTCACTCCTGCCGCTGCCATGGAGTGGAAGTCACCGGCCATTTCCGCCACCTGTAGACCACCGCCCTGTATGCAAATAACCAGAACTCCCAAGCGTCCCTCTGTGCCCGGAAGCTTGGTCCAGAGCGAAAAACTTTAACTATAATAAGCCTAATCGAAATTAAAGAATATAAAGAGTACCATCGTACAGACAGGGCCCCAGTACCTGTATAGATACTGCTGGCTCCCACACCCTCCATCTTGCCAGGACCTAAAAAGAACCTAATAAAGGTGACATCCCTAGACCAGCCAAGCCATAATCGAGATCCTACGGCTCCCGTGAGGCTAGACTCCCAGACCTGTGCAGCAGGGCAGGCCTGAAACACCTCCTCCCTGGCGGAGCAGCAGTGTAGGCACGATCCCTAGACCCCTCGAGCCATCTGTTTTTTAATAAAGGCTTATAAAGGAGTAAAATCACTTCTCCTGCCCTATTTATTTATATTAACACCAATGCTAAAATCATGCTCTCACTTTAATTGAACTATGTTTTTATTACAGCAAACTTTGGATATATGATAGTTATGGCTGAACTGATTTCAACTCACTTGTACAGTTTGTGTTGCTATTCATTGTTGTATTAGTTTTGGACTGGGACTTTCAAATAGACCTAAGGGAGTTAAGTGTCTAAATCTGACTGAAATTTACTGGGAAATGGAGACTTAGTTACCTGGGACCCCTCAGAAATTCCTGGCTATAAACTTACCAGCTTCCTCAGTTTTTATTTCTCATAAACACAGGTGATATTTGTCGATGTTTAAGGCAGAAAAGGATGGTTCACTGCCCTCCCTCCACACATGAGCTGAACCAGCTGGATCAAATCAGGCATGGAGTGTCTGTAACCTGCTGCTGGGACCATGTGGGCACATGCTCAACCCCCCTCCCTGGTGTAAAAGGAAAATCAGTGCATATTCTGAGATATTCAAATCATACCTAACCATTTTTGCAAAGCTAAAACAAGCCCGTTTTCTTTCAGTTATCTATAGTGAAGCCCTGGCACAGAAGAGCAACTGAAGCAAAGCTTCTGCAGGATGTCTGCACTCTCCTTCAGGGATAGCTGCTAATTCAGTGGCCAGCAGCCCCTCCTGCCTCATCCTGACCTGCTGCAGGTGCACAAAGTAGTGTTAGTGGCTCTGGAAGAGGGGTAGTGCATCTCACAAAGGGCTGCAGTGGGTTCTGGAGTGGTTGTGAGTACAACAGATGCATGGGATGTAGCATTAAGTGGCTGGAGGGCATGCTGAGGAAGTCTCAAGGGTTTGGGGAATGCTGTCACACCCAAAGTATCACTGGCTGCCTGCCGCTCGAGCAGTCCAAGAAGGTCCCCTGTCTCGGTTTAGGGTAAATCTGGGAGGAAACTTCTCAAATGGGGGTCTTTCTGGGAAGCAAGCTGGAACTGCTTCTCCCCCTACTGGTTTGGGAAAAAACCTCTTTAGAGATGAGTGGAAAAAGCTATTTATTTAACAAAAAAGAAAGTGTTTGCAAATCTAGGCATTAATAATATGAAACAATAAAACTTGGTAAAATTGAGAGAGTCTTTGCTGTGGAAGCTTGGCTCGCTCCGCTTTTATCAGTTCTTTCCGGCACTGGAAGATGCCGGCCTGGGCCCGGTGGCCCACCAGTGCTCTCGCTCTTGTAGATCTGTCAGTCTAAGAGCAGGTTTAAACAGTCCCAAGAAAAAGGAAAAAAAAACAGTCCAGGGAACTTCTCTGCCCTAGCTAGCTAAAACTAACTAAAAGCAAAGGAGAGATCTCTGACCGCCACTTCAGACGAAAAAATGTCTAGGAGCTGGAATGTGGAGAAGGAGCTGCTTCTCTAAAAACAAACTCCGCGCTTCTCTTTTCCTCCCCCTTCGGTCTAGGAACCAGTCTTAAAGCTACAGAACACAATATCTAACACAGACAGAACAGACGATTTGGGGATAGAAGCATCACACAGTCACCCTAGGACATCCCCTTACTAAAGAACAAAGCTGTGAATGGGTGTCATCTTGAGCTAAAGATGCTAATCTACGGGAGAAGCCACCTGAGGACTAGGACCTTGGAGAATGGGCCTACGTCATTATTTGTGGGCTTTTTTAGTGGTGTTTTCTCATGTTAATGATGTTGGTATTGGTCTCGGGATGCTTGTCCGTCTAGTTTTTAAATAAGAACCATAAAAATTACAATTGTAAATGTTGGAGGCTGAGCTACCTGCTAGCGGAACAAAGCTACTGGCAGGGGATTCATTCTCATCAGGAAGTCTGATTTCTTCATCTTTGAAATCAGTGTGTCAGTATAAATGTTTGATAAACCGTTTCATTGTCAGAGTGTTCTGTAGACTGAAAGTGTTAATGGTTAAGAGTAACTTGTTAAGTAGCTTGTACAAATCAAGAGTCTCAGGTTGTGTGCTGGTTAAATGAACCCTCTAGGAAAATGCAATTACTATCATGGCTTTGAATAATAATGTATATGTTTGCATGGTTTTTTTCTAGCTACACGAGACCGTTTTCTCCCCTAACAATCCTACTGCCCTAGTACCCAGTTCCCTGGCAGGTTTCCTGCTCTGTTTTCTAAAATATAAATGAGGGTATGAATTATGTCAATATTTACTTTCTTGCTCATAGTCTGTGTTGGAGGTGTGGGGTAATCAGATGAAAAGTTGGTGGCTTTCATGCTGTTGCTCAATTTGTAATTATCTGCTCATAAGTTAAAGAGTTCCCCTGAAAGTTAGGATTCCTCCCCCCCCCACCCCGGAAAAATCATGACACTCCAAAATAACACGATCTTGCTACATTTTCAGTGTGAAAAACAGTACTGTGTTTCAAAATTTTTTTGGCATTTTGATATGTTGTGTCAGGGTGGATCAGTCGTATCCTGGGCACACACAGCAGTGTGATTGACAGGACTGGAGAACACAGCAGTTTCAGCCATTCTCTTTCTGAGTATGATATATTCAAAGAGATGGGACACTCCTGCTTTTCATGTTTTTAAATGAGGCTTACGTCTCCATGCATAACCCACACGTTTCTACATCTTGCTCAGCTCCATGGCTGTCACTAAAGCCACTCAGCCACATCCATTCTCTAATCATTGCCAGTATTTCCAGTCATACACAGGACTCCTTTAAACACAGAACTCCTTTAACATATAAAACATAGAACTCCTTTAACATGAGTGCCGTATTATAAAGTATAGACCAATAAAAGTTGGATGTTGGCTGCTTTGCTCAACCTCAACCACTTTTGCAAGACAAGAAGCTTAGCCCTGGAAGGGGCTATGATAATAAGAGAATAGGAGTTGCTATGCCCAATGCTAACTGCTCTTGAAAAAACAAACCCAAGTGGACTAGGATGATAAGGGAATGGAATGCGAGCTTATGAGTTTGGCTAACTTCTTGTCTACAGAGCAAGAGCCTAGTCCCATGGGCTGAGCACTAACGGAGGAAGACACATGCTAACTGCTGTTTTAATGACACATAGAAGAACTGTCACAAAAGGGTAGAAAAATGTAATAGGAGAACAGGAATATAATCAATAAACAATTATAAATGAAGTACTACTGAAGTGGCCTACAGCTGGCCTGGAAGCCTTACAGTTATAAATAATTCCAACTTTACAACTGAAATATGATTTCTTATATAATTACCTTAATTATGTAACTCAACCAGTAAGTTGGAGAGCAGGCTGGGGCTGCTGGGGGCTCAGGCTGCCATTGGCTGGTGGCCGGCTGGCGACTGGCTCAGCCGATGGGGATTAACTGCATGTGCCTTCTCACCTAAGTAAGGAAAAGAGGTCTCAATAAACTGGGTTGTCACTGCGTGATCTTTGTGTGTGTGCCACTTCCCTGCCTCCTACACATCACTGTGGCATATAACTAATATAGTAACAAAGTGTGTAAGAGTAGGATTAAGTGTGTATTAGCAATATAGAGGTGATAAATGTATTAAGAATAGTGTGCTGTGTTTGTAACCCTAAGATAAGGAAACTGCAAGTCGCGTAAGACCCCTTAGGATCATGACTTTAGGTAAGTGACCTAAACAAGGGTGGATGAAGAACTTGTAAATATATCATGATTGTGAGAAATGAGATTCACTTTCTTGCAAAATTTATAGAAGTTTAATAAAAAGACAGTAAGAGACAATAAAGCAGATTTTTAATAGCTGGGTGATTGGCATTCAGTGAAAAGCACATCTAATAATCCAAAAGCACACCTAATAACCTAAAAGCACCTCTTAAAATATATATTCATACATTTCATGCATGATTCAAACATTCCTATTAGATGTTCTCCCTGTGTGGTCTTAATCCCCCCAGTCTGCTCCCATTCCATCTTGTAAATTAATTTCTTCTGGTGGCGCTATTCTGCTGCTTCTCTGATAATTGATGTCCATAAATTCTTCTCCTGGGACTCTGGTTTCTGTCATTGTTATCTTTGTCAAGATAGAATAAGCCATTTCCTTTACTGGGTAAAGGAAATGAGAGAATGCAAGAGAAATTACTCTTTTCTGGGTTATATAAACAAAAGCAGTCTTTAATACCATGCTATAGCCTAAAAATATATATTTTTTAATCACACCACTATTTCTAACAGAAATAAAAGAAACTATATTAATACAGCAAAAATTTCTAACATTATACACATAGCATTCACTTTAATATTTGCAAAAAGCCAACTTTATAATATGTACTTATAACTGATGAACTTGTAAACATATAATGACAAACTAGCAAACATCTAAAAAAACCTCTGTAAAATGACCATGGTGGACACGCACATGGAGGGGTTAACCCCTGTGTGCTCTCGGCCTGGCCAATAAAGANCCATTTCCTTTACTGGGTAAAGGAAATGAGAGAATGCAAGAGAAATTACTCTTTTCTGGGTTATATAAACAAAAGCAGTCTTTAATACCATGCTATAGCCTAAAAATATATATTTTTTAATCACACCACTATTTCTAACAGAAATAAAAGAAACTATATTAATACAGCAAAAATTTCTAACATTATACACATAGCATTCACTTTAATATTTGCAAAAAGCCAACTTTATAATATGTACTTATAACTGATGAACTTGTAAACATATAATGACAAACTAGCAAACATCTAAAAAAACCTCTGTAAAATGACCATGGTGGACACGCACATGGAGGGGTTAACCCCTGTGTGCTCTCGGCCTGGCCAATAAAGATGTGCTTTTCTTTACAGTACCTTGCTGTGGAGTAGGTTCCTTTGAATCACCAGATACACGGGAGCAAACCACTTGGAATCTTGTCCACGGGTGGGGTGGTTGGTGACAAAACTTGCCATTGCATGTTGATATTGGGTCAAAATATCCTAACCCAGCCAGCCATGAGGGCTGGAGTAAAGAAACAGCCAGCCTGTGCATTCATCTGCACTTTGGTGAAACAAGTGGAATGGTTTTGCTTTCCAGTTTTGGGGTCCATGGTACTTTCAATACTATTTATGCTGTGGTGTGCCTGGAGGAGAGGTGCTCCCCTGACTTAAACTTGCCCCTGTTGGCTGCTCCGGACACTTTCTTGAAGTGTGAACTGGAGACAAAGTCCTAAAAAATGAGGGAGTAGTGTCATGGGAGTAAGGCTAATGATTTTGTCAAGTCTAACAGGCACCTAGAGTTATGACCTCCTGCAAGGCATCTGCCCTTTTCCTCCTACACCCGGGAAGATTCAAAACAGGCCCTGACCCTCAGGGTTTTCAGGCTTTTCTAGTGTTGGTTTTGTTTGTGAAAGTCAGTTTCTGCCCATTTTGGGCCTTGCTTAAGGCAGGGAGAGGAAGTGGCATTTCCCAGGCAGGCTCCGACTCAATGCGGGACCATGTACAGCCTCTGCAGCCGCACCCGTAGGGCTTTGTTTGAGGTGAAAAGATTGAGAAAAAGGAGTTTAGCAACAGCTTTTGGTGGTGAGGGCTGGGCTGGGCTGGTGTTCCTGTGTGGGAAAATGGCAGCTGCTGATGACTTATTAAAATATTAATATTGATCTAATATAGATATCCAACTGTGATGGACAAAAACCCTCTAACAGTTAAAGTTAGAAAGTGTATGTTTATTACAATGCCGGGATAGCTCCCTAACGTGCACTGCAAAGATCACAGGTAATTACAAAGCCTTTTATTTACAAAAGTGTTGAATACACAAAATCCAAATGCATATTCACACCCTTGTCACTTCCTCTTCTCCGCTTCATATGCTAATTGACAAAAAGGGCATACTTCCTCTTCTCCTCGTTTCCTGAAATGGGTCGGTGGTCTTTTTATGAGGAGTGGTCACCAAAAAGACCAAGTAAAACGAGTCTTCCTCATCTAAACTTTCAACTCTTTCAATGCAGGTGTGATTGATGAATCCTTGGTAGAACTCCTTGTTTCCTGTTTTCTAGGTCTATTTCAATGATTTCTGGAAACAGGAGGTTTGCAATTGTCTTGTGTTTCATTGATCAGTTTCCCTGTTTTTCACTGAAAACATAGCTACATAAACATGAAGCTGACAAGCAATGAGTGAGTAGATCCAGGATATTTTATCTCAGATCCAGCTTATTCTAACTATCCTCTAATTTTTAACTGATTTCATCAAAGCTCCTCTATTCATTTCAGCTATATCAGCAAATCTATTGTTAACTAAAATTTTAACTTTTCTAAGAATCTTTACTCTTTTAAAATTAATGTCTCACCTGTGTGTGGGGCTGGGCTGAGCTGGTGTTCCTGTGTGGGAAAGTGGCGGCTACCAGTGCATGGGGCTGGGCTGCAGGGTCTCTCAAGGAGCTCGACCTCTGGTACTGAGAAAAGGAGAAAGTGTATTTGGTTTGCTTGAAAACAGGTTGTCTGAAAACAGTTACTATGTGTTGAGAATTGGAGTTAATTTCTTCGGCTTCTGAGTTTCTGTAAAAGGAGGGGTGTTTTTGCCTCCCCCTTTCCCTCCCCCTCACCTTACTTTCCCTCAGCCATGCAGCTTTAAAGGTTGAGATTCTGCGAGATATCACAAATCCACTATAGTATGTCGAGTTTGAGTTATATTCAAATGAACTTCCTGACTTTTCAGGCAGAATTTGAAGAAGGGGATCTGGAAAAGTCAAAATCATGGATGCAGGCTGTAGGTGGTATTTGTAGAGAGGAAAAGGACAATTTCTAAACAGTCTTTTTTGACTGAAATGGAGCTCCAGTGATTTGTATCCTGAGGACTTGGTGAAAGGTAAAACATGCTTAATCTGAAATCCTTCTGAAATATTTTCCCTTCCCTATTCAATTTTCGTGCAACCATTTTTTTGTCCATGAAAGAAGTCACCTCTGAAAAGCTCTCTTTTTCAAACGTGCCCCTCTCTGTGCCATAGATGTTAAGTAATATCTTTAGTATATTGGCAGTTTCACATTCTATAGAATAGTAAAGACCAAATGAACAGCAACCAAGAAGAAAAAATGTAAATGAATGTATTACTTTCTACTAATTAAACTTATTTGGACTTGGAACGGTTGGATGGATGGGCAGATTCCAATGGGATGAAGTTCAATAGGTCCAAGTGCCGAGTCCTGCACTTTGGCCACAATAACCCCCTGCAATGTTATAGGCTGGGGAAAGT
Source organism: Alaudala cheleensis (assembly GCA_013398995.1). NCBI lineage: Eukaryota > Metazoa > Chordata > Aves > Passeriformes > Alaudidae > Alaudala > Alaudala cheleensis. The sequence goes on along the minus strand of VWYE01017614.1, from coordinate 65,465 downwards.
GTGGCTGGATAGTGCTCAGGTGGAAAGGGACCTGGGGGTGCTGGTTGACAGTTGGCTGAACATGAGCCAGCTGTGTGCCCAGGTGGCCAAGAAAGCCAATGGCATCCTGGCCAGTATCAGGAATAGTGTGGCCAGCAGGAACAGGGAGGTCATTCTTCCCCTGTACTCGGCACTGGTGAGGCCACACCTTGAGTACTGTGTCCAGTTCTGGGCCCCTCAGTTTAGGAAGGACTTTGAGATGCTTGAGCGTGTCCAGAGGAGAGCAACGAGGCTGGTGAGGGGCTTGGAACACAAGCCGTATGAAGAACAACTGAGGGAGCTGGGGTTGTTCAGCCTGGAGAAAAGGAGACTCAGAGGTGACCTTATCACGCTCTTCAACTTCCTGAAGGGTGGTTGTGGTCAGCTGGGGGTTGGTCTCTTTCTCCGGGCAACAACAGACAGAACAAGAGGACACAGTCTCAAGCTGTGCCAAGGGAGATACAGGCTGGATTTAAGGAGGAAGTTTTTCACTGAAAGAGTGGTCAAATACTGGAACCATCTGCCCAGGGAGGTGGTGGAGTCACCATCTCTGGATGTGTTTAAGAAAAGAGTGGATGTGGCACTTGGTGCCAAAATCTAGTTGAGGTGTTAGAACATGGGTTGGGCTTGATGATCTTAAAGGTCTCTTCCAACCTAGAAATTCTCTGATTCTGTGATTTGGAGTGCCTGATCAATGGGGTATTATCAGAAGTCTTTGAGAGAGCAGCAGTGGGATTCAGACAGGCTTCACTGGAATGGGAAGGAAAAACACTTGAAATTCAATTTTTCTTTGCTATCTTGTAATTTGTTTAATGGTGTGGAAGATATTTGGTTGGGATGAATGGCACTTGCCAGTTGAATTTTTCATCTAGACACTTTTAAATCAAGTTGGTGTTCAGGGTTTTGAGCTGTATTTTACATGTCTTATGAAATACTGCTGCTCATACTACCTATAATACAAAAAATCTCCTACAGTGGTATAATTGTTCTGTGCTTAGTCTGAGCATTAATCTTTAATAGTTTTTACATAAAGATAACGAAATGCTAGTGTTTCTTCTTGATTTTAGGCAAGGATCAGTAAGTCATATAATGTACTGAGATTTGGGTTATATTGGCATGCCTACAGTGATAGTTCTCCAGATCCTGTTCTGGGTTCTTCCACTGAAATCCTGGGATAAAAAATCAAGTTCAGGGTTTCTCTGGAGATCTGGAAACCAAATGTGCAGCATTAGCCACTCTCTAAGACACAGTTAGAGAGTTGTAAGACACACTTCATGAAATTGCTTTGGCACTTGGTTAAATTGAGGTTATTGGGAATGATTCAAAACTAGGTTCAAGCCAACAGTGCTTTCAAGTGCTAATTCAATGGAACTTTAGAATATTCTTAAGCTTGTGTAGCAGAGCAGCTTTTCTAAATTCCAAGTGAATTAAGATGAAACAGATAAAAAAACCTCTTGTGAGTTATAAACCAAGCCTCAGAGACTGTCTGAGTAAGAGATGCAAACCACACATTTACATAGTGAAATCTTCCTTGTTTGCAAAAGAGTAAATGCAGAGTAAAAATCTGCAGCAAGAAACCTAAATTCTTAAATAATGGTCATTGTCTTTTCAGTATGTCTGTGAAGCTCCATTCCCCTACTTCCCTCTGGGATAACAGCATGCCTGACTTTGAGACTCTTCCAGGTGGTTTTTGTCTCTGGTGTACATGACTGGACTTAGTCCCCTTGCTCAGAAAATGCTGAATACGCTCAGTTTGTCTGAGCATATATGACTGAATTTGCTCAGTTTGTCTTCTTTTCAGGTGAGGAGAGAGCTTCATTCTCCCTGTGCTTCCAGCCTGAGCTCTCTCTGTTGAACCAGAGAGGTGTTGTACCCATGGCCACCGGGTTCTGGAGGTACTTTGCAGTTATCTGTAGAAGTAACCTGCTTAGTGACATCTGCTGCCAGATGGATGTGCATGTTGGCATGTAACATGTAGGAGCCATTTTGTCCTTCAATGGTGAGTAAATATCAGCTGATCCTCTTTTTCTTGTAGAGAGCAAGAGTAAAAGTTACATCACAATGTACTGTCTAGATTGATATAGGCTCTGACTTATCAAAGCTTGAGGAAAAATAGCAAAGAATCAAGGCACTTTTACATAAAAAAACAGTGAGAGAAATCTCTATGGAAAAGGTAATTGCTGTACAGAGCCAGGATCCCACAAATGAATAAATCTGACCCACACAACCTTTGTGTAGTGGTCAGGAACCATTTATCTCCTCTGTGAAGAATACAGGTTTCCATTCCTCAAATTCAAGTTTTGTATGAGTTTTCATACCCAAGATGAGTGAAATTTTTTTTTGTTTTTAAAACACACCTACTCTATATAGAATCCCAGTAGAGGTAAAGAAAGAGCTCTCAACTTCATGAGGTAAATCTCATATAGAAATACAACCAATGGTCTCCTCTAGATACACTGAAGTAAGAACTATGTACATTCAATCTTTGACAAGATATTTGCTGGGAATTAGCTTTATCCTTGTAGGATCAGCTGGTGAATGTGAAAGGTGTACTTCTGAGACTGGGTTTTTGTCCATGCCTGTTAGGGATGATGAAACAGGCCTTATAATTATGCTTGGCAAAAAGACTGTGATAATATGAAATCCATAAGCAAGGTAGAAATGAAAGCCAGCTTCAACATCTAAGAAGCCAAAAGCTGGTCAATGAGTGACTAGAAAACAATGGCTCGGCCTGGCCACAGGAGAATCCCCATGATTAAACAATATCCAAGAAACTCAAAAGAATGCTGAAAAGTCCAAAGGTTGAAGGGACTCTGCTAACATGGCAAGAAAGAAAAAAAGAGTTTTTGGAAGTAGATTTTAAGATTTAAAATGTAACAAATATGATAATGTAGTAACTCTTATAGGCTATATGTAAATTCTATAGGATTTTGTGTCTTGTGCTGGTTGGTTACTGTGAATCAGAATAGTCAGGATAGAAAAAGATATGTATTGTAACAAGATTTTAGCTCTCTCTTGCTCCTGCTCTTCTTCCTGCTTGCTCTCTCTCTCTCTCTTTCTGTCTCTGTGGCTTACTCTTAGCTGTGGCTTACAGCCTGGGTAAGCTCCTCCTTTGTTACCCACGACCCTTGCAATAAACTGCATGTTCAAAGAGCAGTTTGGAATCCAGAGATCCCTTGTTACTGTCCCAGAACCCCACAAGATTCCTACACATGCCTTTGGGGATGTTTTTGCTTGTACAAGGCAATTCAGGGAGTCCTGAAAAAAACCCTGTTTCAGAAGCAGTACGGTTTCCACATTCCAAATACATATCTGCATTGCTGTCAGCACCATTGTGCTTTGTGTGTTCCCCACATTGTCATTATTTGCTTAAAACTCCCACAGGATCACATGAATATCACGTTATGAACAGGAATGTTGGATCAAAAGGAAATGTGAAATGAGGTCACATAGCTGGAGGTTGTCTTGATTAATTTCCTGTATGTGATGCAAAAAACCCAACATGCTTGATAAAGCAACAATTGAAGTAATTTTATTTTTCTTACATCTGCAGTGATTTTCTAAAGGATGCTTTGTATATAAATTTACTTTTTTAGTTCAGGCCTTGACCTTCCAAATATTTATGTTTGTTGAACACCTGCTTATCTGGATGATTTTAGTGGAAAAATTACCATAGAATCAAGTATTTTTTTAGAAAGCAATCTCTTGCATACGCCACAGTTTAAGAGTAAGGCTTTGTGATGCAAAAAAGACCATTTAATATCATAATCTCTATCTGAGAAATTATTAACTACAGAGAATTCAGTTTAGTATGAAAGAAAACAACTTTCAAGCCTAACTTCTGCCTTAGGACAAAAAGAAGGTTAGAAATAATGGTTTTGAATTTTCCGAGTTTATTTCACCCTTGGTTCTTCCATGTTTTTAGGTAAACTATCCTTTTTACTGACTTAGAAACTTTATCATATTTGCTTGTTTGAAAAAATAAATCTGTATTTGGGAAAAACAAGTTAAGTTACTTGGGAGACAGAAAGGAAATAGATAGAAGTAGGTATTATTTTTATTTCTCTCAACTTGAAAGCTTTTAAAGTAAAAGGAAACCATCTGAAGAGAATTCATAGTTGGATATTTAAGACTAGGAATTATTGGACAGAAGTGAAATAGACTGAGATGATGATTTAACAGGCAAAGGGTTCCTTAGCTTTTATGATTTAAAGGCTTTGAAAGCACAGAACTGAGAGAAATGCATGAGAGAATAATTTTTTTTCCCTTCTCCCCTTTTCTGGACTGTAATTGCAAATGTAATCTTGAGAGGTTTTTTAAACAATTTTTGTCACTTTTGTTTTAAAAGTTTTCAAGGCCAGAGCTTTCATTGGACAATCCTGCCCCAACTATGATACAATTTTTTCTAAGTGTAGAATAGTCTGGGTAGAATAATGGCAGGGGAAACATGCAGCTTATTGTCCTTATAAACTTCCCCAGTTCTCTTATCAAACAGTGCCTCAGCTGTCAGTAAGGTACCCCTTGTCTGTAAGAATGCAGTAGAAAACTGCCACACATAACAAGGCATAGCAAAGTAACAGACTTCATATGGATTTACTAAACATAAATTCTGAAAATCAGTTTCTTAAGAGATTGGGGGAGCTCATAATGCAAAGCAGTTCTGAAAACATTTTCATGCTTCTGGTTGCGGACCATCCTGATTTAAGCTGGGCTCAGGCCAGCTGTGTTTGTGCTAGTAAGATTCAACTTAGTTGTTATTAGAATATCATCTGCTGTATCAGTGGGCTTCGGGTCTGGCAAACTACCAAATCTGCCATGCTTGGGGAGCAAAAGCAAGTTCCTGACGTGGGCGACAAGGGAGGCTGTGGGTGAGGATTGTTCAGCTGTATGGCTACAGATCATCTCAGAACAGAAGAATACTACCACACTCAGCTCTTTGAACAGGCAGAGGAAATTACATAACCTGGTAATCCCTATTTTTTTACTGTTCAAACATTTTCTGATGCATCAGGAAGAGAAACGTGCTTTATTTACAACTCAATTCTTACAGTGTTAATGTTTATCTGTAGGAGATATTGGGGTACACAGGACAGTGTGCTGTGGATTTAATTATCTTAGTTAGTTTGATAAACCAAAATGCCTTGGCAGGAACAAACAGAGCTTTGAAGATTACAAGAAGATTGGATCAAGTCTGGAGACAGGAAAAAGAAGATTGAATCAAACCTCAGCAAGCAAGAAATGTTGTAAAATGTATAAGTTTGTTTGTGTGATGTTTAACATAATCATTGTAGAAAAATTTACTAACCCTCCTAAAACAGTATATAAGGATTTGGAAAATCGCAGTAAAATCTAATTCTGGTCACTAATCAGGGTTCCCATTTCTCTCAATCCCTGACAGCTGGCTGGCTGCTCGTGGCTCCTGATCAGCCATTCCTCTTGGGAGAGCAGGCATGAGACCTGCATGTCTGGGGGTGTTTGTGTGCATCCTCTGCAGCTGTCCCTGAGCTAGCTTTGCAGGAGCAGTCTGTCTGAAGTACGTGTTCTCTCCTGACAGTGGGAAGGTAAAAGGGAACATCCCAGCCTGCCCCAAGAAGCACAGAGACATGGTGTTGCTCAGTGCTAGGGACAGCTGGCTGCCTGGAAGAATAGGCAACATAGCCCAGAAGAACCTCTTCATCTGGAGAAAAAGGTAGAAATCCTATGCCTTAGGTGAGAGGGGAAGGAACCATCAGAGAGATGGAAGGAGGCGTTGATACCACCTTCATCAAAATTACCATTGGTCTCGTTGAGTCCTTTTCCCATCAAATTTAGGGGTTTGCCCTCATGCAAACTTGATTGTATGTTCTAGATTTTTAAATTTTCTTGCTTTCAGACATTTCCTTCTTCCTCCCTGGAGTTGCTCTCTGGTCACCTCTTCAAGTCTGTATATTACCTATGTTTCTGAAAGGTGTTACTCAGGTTCTATTGCATCATTTTTAAATAGTCCAGGAGTATGAAGACAACAGCCAAAATTCCTAATAAATAAAAAATGCATGATTTTGAACAATGCAAACATATTCTGCAATAAAATAGTGCAGATGAATCTACTTGATCACAGTGTGCCTTTGGCAAAACTATTTGTGAGACTAAACCCAGAAAAGTTCTTTAATATTCTCTAACCTGTCAATCCTGCATTACCAAGAAGTAACAGGGTTTTACTGCACTACTCCCATGTGCTGATTCCAAAGTTGGTATTGCAGAGGTCAGTAGAGAGAAAAAAATACTGTAGTGGTGTGCAGTAACTCAGAAGTTAATTGTCATGTATTAATTTAACCCTCGATTCTGCCTCCTTACTAGGGGCAGAGCAAAGATCTTCTGTCAACAGATTGTTTGTCAGAGCCAAAATGAGTTATTGTAGATTTGACTCTTCCTTTCCCCTCAGCTGAAGTTGTTTGGTGGTAAATCTTTCTAGGTGAAACATTTAAGTTAATGCTTAGAAAACTTTTATTTAAAACTCTTTCACCAAGAAGTCATTTAAAATAATATTATGAAATCTAACTGTCCATTATTTTATTCCCTAGAAAGAGTTGATACAGTATTTAATTCTGAATTTTTAAAAATTAGGTTCTATCACTTAAAATCTTATGTTGTCTTTCCCTCATCACCCCCCTACAATTTCCCTACATGTATCTGCTGAAAGTAAGGGAATTGCATTGTTTCTGAAATTAAACAAGATTTGTTTTTCTGCAAGTTCTGTTCATCTGAGTGAAAAAACAGAACATGAAAATGAAGGATCTGTTAACTGCTTTGTTCCAAAAAGAGCTTCCACCTCCAAATAACAATACTGAATTTGTAAGCAAGTTTTAAAATTAAATTAAATTAATTTATAAATTTAAATTTCTAAATTAAACCTCATGGAGCTGGGACCAATTTATTCCCTTTAATTTAATTTACTCTGTGCATTTAGAGAGAGGTTGAAGCAGTGACCACATACTGGTTAAAAAACATGGAAAAGACTATGTCTGAAATGGAGAACTGTGTTATTTTACTGGGATTGCTGTTCTTTGACATACAGTCCTTTAAAATTCACTAGTTAAGCAAAGACTATTACTAACACTGCAGATGAGCACAGTCACGAAGATAAAAGGAAATACTTCTGCCACCAAATGTAATTCAGTAAAATGTATTGTATTTGAAGGTTCTGTAATCCTGTTTATTGTCTCAAATAGTAAACAGCACCATTCTGGTTTGTTACTGGTTTATGGAATTTTAGATAGTGGGTGCACTGACACTGGAGTTGACAAATCTGTCAATTCCGACAGGATCTGAGCTGGTTACTGTGGCAGACTATGGCAGTTCAGCACTGTTCAATACAGCTGAGGATTTGGGCTTTCAGAAAAGGGCCATACAAAGCAAGGAAATAAATTGGGGATTTTACCGAATGAACATTCATTTGAAGCAAAAGCTGTGTGAATGTGTTGTAATGTGCATGTATCTGGTTTTAGGTGAAGAAGCACCTTGGTTTCCATGGCTTGTAAATAGAAAAATGCTTGGGGTTTTTCCCCCCCCTTGATACCAAGCATAAATAATTTAAAAATGTGGGTGGGGCAGGTCAATTGGAGGTCTGACAGACTGTATTTAAAGTCCAGAAAGGTGCTCTGTAGAGAAGATCTGTTGAAAGGCATTGATTATAACAAGTGGCAAAATATTTACTGGGGTTTTTCAACTGTTTTTGCAGGGGTTATACTCATGCCTTTCTGCTATCCAGCATTTGTTTAGATTAAAATTGCTAAGATGCCATGAACTATGCTATTTTAGCAAAAATATTTTTAACTGGACAAAAAGTGTGTTCAAGTCACAATTTGTAGTAATGTCTTTCAGATCTTGGCCTTCCTGTGGATGGTCAGTGAGTTCAGATGATTTTATTTGTTTCCTGGAATCATGACCTACTGTACTTCTGATTTTGGTAAATTCTGTTATTGTGCTGATTCTGTGTATTGCATTGTGTTCTCCACAGAGGAAAACTGTCTTTCTTAAAAACCAAATATGCTTAACTTTTTATACACACAATGATCAGCAAAATATTAATTGTGTTCATGATAAAATAATGCCAATTTCTGAATTTTAGTTCACTCATGGATAGCTTCTGAAGATTTATACATGCTCTGTCTTGGTGTTTTGTTAACCATGTTTCTGAAGTTCTAATTGGCACACTGTAAACAATTGGTGATGGTGGCATTAAATAAACTTTCAAAGTTACTGGCTAGTGATTGGACTGATTAAATAGGAATTAGATTCACAATAACCTGATAGAAAGACATTTTCTTTTCTGACGTGTTTAAGTTTATGAAGATGTTATGTTACATTGTGTCTTATCATATTATGTTAATTTAGCATAAGATTTTGTGATGTGCTTTACCTCATTATAATGTTTTCTAACTTCAGAGAAGTTTGTTACCAAGAGGCACAAGACTTTGGTCATTTGATAAAATTTGATAACTAATGGAGTGGGAACATTTTAAAGGCTACCCAAGTAAAATGCAGTGTGTATACAACTATATCATTTGAAAAGTAATTGTAGGAATGGACTTTATGCTTCTTAGTAAGAAAAGTCACTGACTATTCTAGTTTCCAGACTCGACCTTAAAACCACTGTTTTAAGTGGTTCAATCTTACCGGACTTCCACAGAGGTCAGGTAAGGTGTCTGAAGAGGAAGAGTCAGCTGCTTCGTTTTGGTAGTCTAAGGTAATTTATTCCTTTTTCATGTCCTCAGTGTGGATATTTTTTGTTTGAGTCATTGGCAACCAAAATTGTTTCATATGAAATCAACAGGCATCTCGCAGGAATGGCCTTGGAAGCCAGTCCTTATTTGTTTAGTTTTAGCTAATACCCATGTGTATGCACAGTTTAAGAAAAACACCAATGATTTAAGTGAGAGGAAAGGGGAATTAATTCAGAGCCTGAAGCAAGAGCAGTCCTTTCTTTTGATTACATTTCTGGTGTCTAAATCTGAATCCAGCATGCCCTGGATCTTTCTCTATTAGTGTGCTGTCAGATATCTCAGGGTGAAATTCATCTCCCTGCTTGTTCCAGTACCAGCAAAAAGCAGAGCTAGGAGAAAGATACAATATAAAAAAAAGGAATTATTCTATCTTTAATATTCCTTTGTTGTATAAACCCAGCTCTCTCCACCTCTTCTTTCTCCAAAAATCTCCCCCCATCTGCTTTTTCTGTTGTCATGTTTTTCCTACCTGTAATCCTTCTTGAGACATGAGCAGGTCCTTAGCAGTTGTGTTCCCACATGCAGCAGTCTGAAGCATTAGATACATACTGCAAAAAGCAGAAAATCTTGCAACAAAAGAGCGGAGTTTTGGGAGACAGTACTCAGAAGCACGGTTATTTTGTCATGTGGTGGGCAACACCATTGTATGAATCAAAGAAGAGTAGGTCCTGTCCTGAGGGACAGATGCTCTCTGAAGCTGCAGTGCTGTAACACAAAGACAGTGCATCCATGGATAGGAAGCACCTAATTTATGATTCCTTTCAGGAACCTGAAAAGGCACTTCATAGCACTTAACTAAAGAGTTGAAAGGCAAATAAGTATAAAAGACGTGATTGCAAAATAGCATCAGTGGAACTTGGATTGGACTGACATTGTGAAACATTTGTGCAGAGCAAAATCTCTTAATGGATATTGCTTGTATTTTGACATTTGTGATCAACTGCTATGGACTAAAAAGAAGAGCTTTGCTGTCTCGCCTGCAGACCATAGAATTACTGTGAGAAAAAAGGTTGCAAAGTAAACTTTAATAGTTACAGGTGAACAGGACTGTAATGAATGGGTAAAATATATTGCTCAGAAAAGTGAATTGTGTGTTCAGATAGCAGAGGTTCCCTTTTTGTGAGATTTAAGCACTTCAGCCAACCAACAGAATTGTGTCTTCTCTGCCAATGGCAGAACTCTTTCGCCAGTGAAAATGAGGGTTGTGTTGATTAACACAATAATGTTGAGCGGGTGGAAGTGGCTGAACTGAATCTGTCCAGCAAGATTTGAGGATACTCAAGTATGTGTTTTTTTGACCTCTATGTGCCTTCTGAAAGTAGTATCTTATACAATCATGGGTTTAGTGTGATGTTTCCTCAAAAGGTTGCAATATTATAACAAGAAAATACAAACTAAAACATTAAAATTGTTGTAAAATTAATGATTCCTGTTATCTCCATAAACACAGATCACTTGAACGCTGAGAAAAGAATCAAGTTTAGAACTTTTTCCCTTCCTATCCTCACCATGTTTGCTTCATGCCTATCCTCTTGATAATTCCTCCACTTTTTAGAGAAAATGACAGTAAAGACTAGTTTGCTATCTTTTTTATTTTGTTGAGCTGTCTTTTTCAGTTTGTTCATATCATTATTTCCTTTCTAACTTGATCTCTGTCAGACTGCTGAGCTTAGAGGATACTCAAAGTCCATGATTAATGGCAAATTATGTCAGCACAAATGAGGCTGGAGTCAGTAATGAGCAAGGGGAAAAGAAACTGGATATCTACAGGATAACAGAGGTTCTTTAGTGCTCAATTGCTGGCCAATGCCAAGAACAGCCAGTAAAAGGCAACATTAAAATATTTGACACAAAAAACTATTAACATATAATGTAAATTAATTCTTAGCATTTATAAGGGAAAATTATTATTGATGACATGGATGAGGGTTTAGAGTCTTTCATTAGTAAATTTGGAGATGACACTAAGTTGGGAGCATGTGTTGATCTTTTAGAGGGACGGAGGGCTTTGCAGAGGGACTTGGAACGGTTGAATGGATGGGCAGAGTCCAATGGGATGAAGTTCAATAAGTCCAAGTGCCGAGTCCTGCACTTTGGCCACAATAACCCCCTGCAGCGTTATAGGCTGGGGACAGTGTGGCTGGATAGTGCTCAGGTGGAAAGAGACCTGGGGGTGTTGGTTGACAGTTGGCTGAACATGAGCCAGCTGTGTGCCCAGGTGGCCAAGAAAGCCAATGGCATCCTGGCCAGTATCAGGAATAGTGTGGCCAGCAGGAACAGGGAGGTCATTCTTCCCCTGTACTCGGCACTGGTGAGGCCACACCATGAGTACTGTGTCCAGTTCTGGGCCCCTCAGTTTAGGAAGGACTTTGAGATGCTTGAGCGTGTCCAGAGGAGAGCAACGAGGCTGGTGAGGGGCTTGGAACACAAGCCGTATGAAGAACGACTGGGGGAGCTGGGGTTGTTCAGCCTGGAGAAAAGGAGACTCAGAGGTGACCTTATCACTCTCTTCAACTTCCTGAAGGGTGGTTGTGGTCAGCTGGGGGTTGGTCTCTTTCTCCGGGCAACAACAGACAGAACAAGAGGACACAGTCTCAAGCTGCGCCAAGGGAGATACAGGCTGGATTTAAGGAGGAAGTTTTTCACTGAAAATACTGGAAATACTGGATACTGGAACCATCTGCCCAGGGAGGTGGTGGAGTCACCATCTCTGGATGTGTTTAAGAAAAGAGTGGATGTGGCACTTGGTGCCAAAATCTAGTTGAGGTGTTAGAACACGGGTTGGACTCGATGATCTTAAAGGTCTCTTCCAACCTAAAAATTCTCTGATTCTGTGATTCTGTGATAAGACAATCTAACTACAGTTTTTAAGGTGAATTCATAGTTCTTTCTGTAAATATTGGGTTGAACTTGGAACATTTTGTGCTTATGTTGATGACATGGTAATAAATGGTAAAAATAAAATTTATCGTAGATTTGAAGTCCCTCATGGAATGTGCCATTTGATGAAGATTGTGCTAGTGGTCTAAGCTTGCTCCTCTGATAAGGACCTTGCTTTCGCCTCACAGTATCTTACACTTGATGCTTCCAACAATGAGCCTGAAAGCTGCACTACAAAGAGAGGGAAGCTGAGACAGGGAGGGATTTGTGTCAAATGTTATGCTTCAGTTGTTTCACCTTCATTGTAACTAATTCCTGTCTTGTCAGGTTTGGGGTTTTATTAGTTCATATTTTCTGTTCTTTGAGATCAATGTATTTTTAGCCTTTTTGAAAAGGGCAGGACTGGTCTTTTGTTCCAACTGGGGGCTGACCTCTACAGAAACTATGCCCTAGATAGATGTTCTTTCTGCTCTCTGTACTTGGCAGTGTTTCATGCCAGAGGTCACAGCTGGAGCCAGGTTGTTGGTCACCAAGAGGATGCTCCCAGTTTGTGCAAGCAGCCCTGTCAATATTGGTTTTAAGTGTTACTGTAATGTGAGAGCCTGATTTCAACACTAAGTCCAAGAGCTCCTTGTCTCAATGAATTTGTGTCATGGAAACAGGATGCATTGCTGAGGTGAACTCCATGTTCTGTCATCTAAAAGAGCCTTCATGTTTTCACCTAAATTCAGCTTTCTCTTAGGTAAACTTGCCCACACAGTTAAGTGTCTTAATGTATGGTCCTATGGGGCATATTTCACTGATGGACTTACACGTGTTCTAGAAAGTTACCCCTGACTCCTGTGAACCTTCTATCTGTGGGCATTAACTTGATAAGTGGTTTAGAGGGGTCTGGAAGGGTGAGAGTTGCTTATCGTCGGTTGATATGAGGAGGCCATCTGGTAGTCCTTTGTCTGCCCAGAGCCTGGTCTGAATCCAGGCTGCAGGACGCTACACTGGATTCAGCTGTGAGCCCTTCATTAGCTCTTAGCTTGTTTTCCCATGACCTTTAATCAAAAGGACAGTTTGGCTGTGATCCATGCATTCCTGCTGCTTTTTATGAAGGAAAACTCTCACTTCTTTGAAATATGTTTTTGAAGGATGTAAGTAAAATTTTCTCTCCAAGTCAGACATTTGCAGTTGTCACCACCTAGAAGGGAAAGGCAGGTATTATCTTCTTAGGTACACACTCTGAGCCCAGGGCCGTGGGCTCAGGACCTTTCTGAGCTGAAAGTGATGTCTTTGACTTTTCCCACTGGATTTTTCCCACTGGATTTTTCCAGTTCTTTTTGAGCCACTGTACATCCACAAGCACTTCCACAGTAGAACTCCATCTTCTGGAAATAAGTTTGTTTCTGCTAATTTTACATGACTCTTGGTTCTTGTTTTGGAACAGAGAACAGTCATTTCCTCTCATGTTCTGTACATTACTCAACACTTCAATCTGTGAATTGAAAATGTTTTTACTGTTGTCTCTGAAGTTTTCTATTGATAGAGAAGAATCAACATCTCACATAATTTACACCCTTTGCATTTCCTATGTTAAGAGAAAGGCAGTATAATGTCTTATTTTTGGTGTAGGCTGATGATGGGTGAAAATCTCCACTGGCAGAATAAAGCAATTTATCAAAGGTTTTTGATATCAAGTCTTAAAAATGTCTTTGCTTGTTCTGGCCTTGTTATAGTCTATACCTGCTCGCAAAAGCAGTTTGTTTTAGGCATGGGAGTCGTTTGTTCTGAGTTCTAGAACTCTGTAGTCTCATGGGGGTGGTTCAGCTTTACCCAGCTATCCAATTGGGAACCCAGTGGGAGTGGCTCTAGCAAGGCATCCTAACAGAACTGGGAAGACATCTGAATTTCTGTGGAATGTTCTCTTTCAGAAGTGAGGGAGAAGACACTGTAATTTTCAAAAGAAAGAAAAATTTTTAAGGTGTGGGTATTTCATCTTGGCATTCTTTCATCCAACTTCCTAATAATGTCCTACCTGCTGACTTTTTTTTCCAGTGTACAAATTTTTTTTGTACATTTGTACAAAATTTTCCTGAAGACACCTCACCCAAGCAAGCCCTAAACCCAGACTCCTGTTTTTCATACTGACTGGTGCTACAGTTCTCCCAGTGTACAAGGGATTAACTTCTCTTTACATAAATGATTCAAAAATACTATGTCCTCATACCAAGCACTGATCCCTTGCACAGCAGCTGTCCTGCAAACTTAGAACAAAAGCTTAGCTTTTGCATTTGGAAGTGGGCATGAAAGGAAACCTGAGCTCAAATATTTACTCAAGAAACTTAGGTATTAGTGAGCAGCTCTTTGTTTCATGCCAGACACTGAGAACTTCCTGCATAATACAACAGTTTTTTTACATGGTAAGCTAGAGCACCATATTTGTTGTTTTTCCAAGGATAGTGCAATATGAGTTTCCAGAAATTTTAAAAGGAACAATGGAGTTCACTTATGCACTTTTCATCTGTAGTTACTGAACCCCTGCAGGTCAAACAGCCAAATTTGGCATCCCTGTATTTTGCATTCTAATTTCTCTGGGTTTTTTTTCCAGTTAAAACACCAAAGAAAAAATTGACATAAAGCAAAAGAGGATGACCACTATGAACTTTTTTCTACTGTGCAAATTGTGAAAATGTTTGCTTGACATACTGTAATTTTTACTGTAAACAGAGGAGGTTCGGGGGGGGGGGGACAAATCTTTAACCAATAGGGAGAAGACTGGGGAGGAGCACAAAACAGGTTTTACAATACTTAAACCAATAAGGAGGCACAGGGGGAGGAGAGCAGTTTGAACAAACCAATGGGTCTCCTGAGATCAGGTGATTTCCAGGGGATTTCCAAAGGCAGGGGGCTGGTACAAGGCAGGATTGACAACTCAGTAGGAGGAGGGACATGGAACAATCTAGATCAAGGGGCAGGTCTGGGACAAGATGGACAACTAAGTGGGAGGTTACAACTTGGATTGAACTAACAACACAGGGGGGAAATGGAACAAACCATTAGGGATAAAAGCACACCACAACATTACACTGGATGAAGAAAAAAAGGGGGAATATCATGGAGAGAGTATTTCCTTCCCTGAAATTTCAGAGAGTGGAAACAAGTCTATATATATATGAAGTATTTTGCAGGGTGTATTTTCACTTCACACTGCAGTGCAAACACAGTTGGTAATGGATTTTTTTTTTACCTGCCCATTTGTGTTAGAGTTGCATTTATTACAATTTCTGAAAATTTTAGATGAATGTACTGTGATGAAAACCTTTCTTCAAGAGAGTCTGAGTTTTTAAAGAAAGTTTTACTTAAAATTTAAAACTTAGTAGTGTCTCTCTCTAAAATTGATTTAGATGGAATGAAAACTGGGTTTAACAAAAGCCTATCTGAGCTGTAAAAACCTGTTGGAGATTTGAGTGCTCAATAAACCCTCTGAATTAATTAAATTACTGTAATAAAATGTTGAATTCACTTTCTATATTCAGGTTTTTCTTCTTAAGTCTGTTTAACAGTATCTTTTGACAAATTTATATTTCTATAAATTCAGCAGAAATAATATAAAATGCTGTATGAGATCCTTTACCTCAGAGACCCTGATGCAGACTGGGTATGGCAGGTGTGAGTCTGTGATTGCAGCTTCTTAGAGAGGAAAAGAGGAGCTTTGTTTCAGCACACAGAGAAAATCCAGTGGCTCCTGCATCCATCCATCCTTCCAGGAGGAGTGTTGAGAAGGTGAGAGTTTGGGCTCTCCTAGGAACCATGTCCCTGCAGTCCAAAGCATTTCCCCTTGTCCTGCCTATCCTGGGAGGGCTTACTGCCCTCAGCACAGGTGTGCATGACCAGCTGCAATCCAGCTGGACACCTCTACGTGTGGCATGCTGGGGACTTGGACATGGGGAATAGCTCTGCTGGAGTCTGCCTCTCTCTGGAAAGGCATGCCTCAGGCTGTCACTGCCAAACCCTGGTTGGTGATGCATCTCTCCTGATCCTGGGATTTAAACTATCTGCTTTGCCTTTCTGTAGAGTGGGGGACCCTTTATAATGGGTTTCCACTCCCATCAGGTTGGGCAATGGCTTAATGATTGTACAGGAGAGTTTTGGCTGTAATGGACAAAAATACAGGTTATGTTTTTTAGAGGTTTTTACTTTTAGCAGCATGGTTTTGTATAAAGGGGATGGAGCACTAGGTAAGCAGATGATGCTTTATGTCCATTTTAGGTTTAGGGGGTGGGTTTGTTTGCTTTTGTTAAGTTGACTAGCTAAGAAGCAAAATATGCACTGAAACTGTGGGCTAATGAGAATATCTGCTGCATTTTTTCCAGAATTAAGACTTCAGATGTAACCAAATTTTATGTGTTAAAGATGATTTGTTAAATATGAGGTCAAATGATCCTTGTGGTGTCTGGTGCAAGAGTGCACAAAGTGTGGCCTCCTTTCAGTCTGTGCTTCATTTACTGAAAGGAATGCAGACAAGACTATGGAGACAATGGAAAATCCTGTCTGAAGTCATGTTGAATCATTTACCTGCCAGGTCTTATGTGTTCTACTTTTTTCTTCCCTTTTTTTTCCTGTTGCTTTCTTCCTTCTCCCTTTTTGTAAAATTCTGTCTTAAAATTTAGCTATTCACTCAAATCCTTGAGGAAAAAAAAAAAGGCCAAATAGAGTTTGAAAAGCCACTGAAGGAATTAGATCACATTTAATTCTTTTTATATAGCAGACCAAATGATAAAAACCCCCTCTTTTTCTACACTGAAGTTGCTCTGTGCTCCTGTGGTTTTTACTTGTTACAATAATTCTTGGGTGGTTTTTTTTTTTAAATGGCAACAAAAAGTGTTCTTTATGTATGATAATTGCATACTAGACCTATCAAAACGGAAGTGTAAAACTCTGTAAGGACAAGCTCTTCTAATACCAGCTGAAGTTTGATTTGTTGTACTTTAAAGAGTAATGAATGACTACCTTTTTATTGGGACAGGTATTCTTAGAAAGATCAGCATCACACTTCAGGCAATGAGAAGGGATATTTACATGGTGTATGTCACATTGTCAGCCAAACATATTTTACTAGAGCTTTGTTATGCCAATCTCACAGCCTTCCCTGTTAATGTTTAATAGGAAAAGTAGCACAACAGTTGCAATGTATTTGGACAGCTCAGGCCACAGTGCCCCAGCCAAACCATCTGTAGTTATTCTTATCAGCACCTTTTGGAATTCATGAAGGTTACCAAGACATAAACTGTTCTAAGATAAGACAGAAGAAGCTGAGAAACAGAATACCAAGAATGCAAGAACTAGATAAAGGAGGCCCATGAAGTGATGGACTATAACCAGTCATATTTCCTGAAGGTTGCATGTTGGATGCATGGACAAGAGAGAGGGTCCAATCGAGATATGTGTGACCGTGTGAACAAGTAGCTTTGGAATGGATAAATGTGGTGTAAAGTAAACAAATAAACAGCTTCTGCTCAATCATATTGATTGTGTGTCCAGATGTCCTGATCTCCTGCACAGGACCCAGCTCATTTGCACTGCAGCATTGCAAAATTAGTTTGGAAACTGCACTAGGGTTGTTAGCAAATATTTTTCAAATACCTGGCTAATTGCTGTTAATAAGTCAGTACTAAGAAGGCACTGGACAATCATATAAAACAATCACGTGGCAGTTGTAGGATAACAAAGTGTTGCTTGACTATAAATGTTTGGGGAGGAGCAGTGGTGCAGTCCTAGTCAAACTCTTCTTCTGCAAAACTGTTGGGGGTTATATTGTTTCTTTTTTTACTTATAGAGTATTTTACCATAAGTTGTTGGGAGACTAACTGCTGGGTACTTGTGGATGCTTGATCAAAATTCCTCTGTGGAAAAAACAAGAGCTGTCTTTATATCCCTAAGTGCACCGTAGTTGAAGGGAACAAATGTCACCAGCTCTTCTGCTGAAAGTGGTGGCATTGACTCAGCCTGCTTCCATGATCCAGTTTGTATTCAGCATGTATCGTGGAAATAATGAAATGTGAGCTGGGAAACTGAGGTGGGAAGTGTACCTTGGAGCTTATGGAATGCAACTGCCAGGTCTTGCTAAATCAGGGATTCTGTGTGCTTTATTAACAGCTGCCAGAGCACAAACTGGTAGATGTCAACTGCCTTCTTCTATCACTCAGGTTTCTCCACAAAAAATAGTATGGCTTAGAAGGTCATTTCCAGGTAAACCTGAAGGAGAGAACAGTACATTTTAAATGTCATCACTAACTAGTGCTTTGCCATTATCTTTGCCATGATGTCAAAAATTATTCTTGCAAAATGTTGTTTATTTAAACAGTAATTCTTTAGTATCTCACATTGAAAATATTCTCAATGCGATCAAATAATGCCTTATAATATTAATCAGTAAGGAGAATGAAATCATCCTCAAGAACATAGTTACTGTTACTGCACCAAGTATGCAGCTGAAATTATTGGTCAGGTACAGACCAGGTATGGATGTCTTCAAAGGGCATCCTTAAAAGCAGCAGATAAAGCTGAAATTTATGATCTTAGTATCATGACTTTAAATCAAAAGCGGTGAAGTTACTGAGCAAGTTGCAAATCATCCATTATTTCATGAATTCCACCTCCCTATCTCACCAAACTCTAATTGTGTGGAAGAGCCCCAAATATTGTCTGTTTTCCTGTTCAGCTGAAAAACCAACTCGCTAATCAGGCGTTGCAGTGTTCTTCATCATCCAGAGGTCTTGACATGCTCAGTGAACGGAAGGGACAAGGTACAGAGGGCAGTTGTTTTGGGTTCAGTCAGTTCTGCCTTGCT
This sequence comes from Alaudala cheleensis, assembly GCA_013398995.1. Taxonomy (NCBI): domain Eukaryota; kingdom Metazoa; phylum Chordata; class Aves; order Passeriformes; family Alaudidae; genus Alaudala; species Alaudala cheleensis. The sequence goes on along the minus strand of VWYE01017614.1, from coordinate 46,967 downwards.
TGAGAGATGTGGAATTGGGCGGAAGGTGTTTGAGAGGGAAAATCCAGCTCAGGCCCTCTGTGTAAGCAGAAAAGGCAGGTGTTCCTGCTTTTTTTTTGCTTCAGTCATCACCTGAAGTGCTAATGATTCTGCTTTTCAGAGCAGTAACTAAGGAAGTTTCTTCCATCCCTAAATTAATAAACTTAGTAAATCATATCCAGCATGTTCTTTACTGGAAAGTTTCACAATTTATACTGGTACTTACAGGTCCAATGAGATCTGGGATGTGTGCTCTCTGCTAACAGTACAGTATAACAGCTTTCCTTGGCAGTTTAAAAATTGGTCCAGACGTATAGTAGGCATGTTTCAGTTTTGATGCACCTTGGCATGTATCACTTCACAGTGACAGATATAAATCCCAGTTCAGATTTTGGATTTCTAGTTAAAAGTTCTGATTCCTAGTAAGTTTTGTTCTCTCATACAATTTGGGATGCCTCTTTTGAGATACATTTTCCCATAAGACTCCAAGTGCCTTGTGTGCAAGGCAAGTTCTAGAGGCACTTTAGCACAACACTGAAAGCTGTAACAGCTGACAGGTCCTTACTTTCATTTCGTCTTCCATTCTTTCTAGGGCATTGGGTTCTCCTGTGCTTTTCTGTAGTTGTTGCTTCATGCTTCTCAGCTGCATGAAGAGAAGAGAAATTTTTGTTGTTTACCTTTGGTGCTAAAACTTGAAAAGGGACCTTGTTTCTTCCAAAGAAATGTATGTTGAGCTTCCCCAGTTCTGCATTATACAGTACAGTTGTTACGCTCCCTTTGCTCGTCAACCTTAATCTTTGAGTGCATATATAGATACAGAACTTCATGGTGTTTTTAAACTGCATTTCATGATAATCGGTCGGCTTGGTGCTGAAACTGCTGAGCTTTGCACATAGTAGGGCAAGCATTTGCCCAGTTAAAGCAAAAAGTTATTTTTAAGGATGTTTTAACAGTTTTTTGCTCAGTATTAAACCATTAGTTTTTTAATAGGAAGACAAGACTCAAGCTTAATGTAGAAATTACTGTATAGTTTTATGACCTGTATTAGTCAGCAAGCCTGACAAGATTATACTAATGCTCTCTTCTGGTCACAAATTCTGTAAGATGCTTAGGTACCACATGGTTATAATGTTGGCATAAATATGCTGAAGGATACAGACGTAATTAATTTTTAGATGTTTCTTGTAATTATTCCAGTGATAGATGTCTAAATTTGTCCATAATCCGCTGGAGAAAATGTCCCACTCTATTACCGCTTCTTGTAAAATTTAACGGCTGCAGGGTCTGAAGTTTTGTCTCTGCTGTTGTGTTTTTGTTCTACAAGTGTATTTGTGGCTACACTAAAATTACAAGCTGAACTGCACACTAAAGCATGGAGGTGGGTCCTAGGCATCGCAGCCCATGAGTGTTTGAGAAGGGCTCCTTGGAAGGACTGGTGGGGCTGACAGTGTTCTTAGATCATGGGCCTGAAGGGCCCCAGGTGGGAACAGCAGATGAGTGAAGAGGTAGACACTCATTTTTGAGGCTGAGCATTGTTTCCTGAAGGTCTGTTTCTTAATTTTGGGAGTATACTTCTCTTGCCCTCACTGAGAAGTTTTTGTGCTGATATTCTTCACTACATTTTAACTACCAGTGCATCTCAGTGGTTTTCAAAGAAAGGAGGTGGTGACCCCTTGACAAATTTAAGTATTGGCCTATTTTTCTTTTTTTAGTTGTGAAAAACTATGGTGCATATATTTTATGTTAAGTCAAAAATATCTTTGGAGATGCAAGAAATAGAAATTGGTCAACTTACTTATACATTTTTATTTTGCTGTAGCTCTTGACAAAAGCAGGGACATCATCAGGACAACAGCACTTCAGTTGCTTTTCATTTGCTTTGATGTACTTTGTAAGTGCCAACAGCTTTTAGAAGTAGGACTGTTTCAGCCAGAGCAGTACACACATGGAGCCTCTGGGAGGATTACTACTAGGTGCTGCTGTTCTACCTGAGAAAGGAAGTAAAGAAATAAGATTATGGTGGTGAGCATGGACTATGTGGGATGCAATCAAAACTTGTACAAGTTAAACTATTACTCAACTGAATGAATGAAGTTCAGAGAATAAATGTGGAGCATCTCCTTTTATTTATTTTCCTTGCAGAGAGAATAACAGAAAATACAGGGGAAAGAAATCAGCCACCTGACAGCCTTTGACCCATGATGGGCTTTTTATCATGTATGCTTTGGTAGTCTGACACTCATTCAGTTTATCTGATTGCCACATGGTGAATTAAGTATTTCTATTTTTTAAAGCATGGAAAAGATATGAATATTCTATGAAAGGAGCTTTGCATAAGCATCACTGTTCCTTAGCAAAGAATGCATTTTTCTCTTCTTCCCTTCAACCAAAAGGACTTGAAATTTGCCACTTTAAATGGAACTTTGAATACTGAAGCATTAGGTTGGTGGAGATTAGCAAAGCAGTAAGTGTTAGAAAATTATGTACTCTTCAGTGTGCAGTCTTTGTCAAAGCTTTCTCTGTCAATAAAATGTCCAAAGATGTACTTACCTTGGAATTTGGACAAAAAACACTGATTTTTTGCATTTGAACAACTGGTAAGCCTTAGAGAAAAACACTTGCTCATCTTTCTTTCTGATGCTTACCTTCATAGCGTGTATATTTATAGCATTACTGTTCTAATAATTTTAAACAACTAGCCCTGAAAATAACTGAAGTGTGACTTTGTTGCAATTTATCCTTCTTGCTGAAAGGGATTAAATAATATACATCAAGGGTTAGTGAAAGCATTGCCTTGGATTTTGGATGCTTTTCAGGACCTCTTTTGGAAGGCTCCCTTTGAATTTTTTGTTAAAAATGCTCTGTAGGAAGAAAAATATCTTGTTGGATCTATCTATCGTTCCGTGAATGTTGTGCTGATAGCAACAGGATACAATGGCTGTCAAAGAAGCCAGGTGCAGGAATTGCTGTCTAGGTGCACAGCAACACTCTGTATGAGTTCAGGTCCACATGCTGTTTGGGGCTTGGTGAGACTGGTGTCAGTTGGAGTTTTATATGACATGAGGAGTGCAGAGAAAGACAAGCCTAAACTTGTCTGCCATCAACAACTGTCTCTGTTGGTCAAGAGAATATTAAAGAACTTGTAACATTTACTTGGAAAGCACCATCATTTATAACCTGGTCTATCTTTTGATTCTACTGAAGCTGGCTGTGCTCTCTGGTCAGTGCAGCTTTGCTGAAGGTGAGCCAGAGTGTCAATTTAGGAATGCTACTCCATTGTTTCTCAGAAGTTCTGGTGAACAGCAAACTTTGGTCTGTCTGGGTTGCCCATGCAGGTGGCTCCTGGAGCTGTAGCTGGTACTCTTCTCTGTTAGACCATCCTTAAAGTTAAGAACAGGACCCCTCTGGGGGAAGATCAGATCGGGAATCTGATCACTCTGTCTCCAGAACCAGGCTTTGCTCATAGGTGGAAAGCCTGACAATATTAGGACTCCCTAGATGTCATTATTTGCAAAAAAGAAAAATATGGTGGTGAGTTTTTCTTGGTTGGTTGATTTTTTATGGGGTTTTGTTGCTGGTTTTTTGTGCAGGCTGCTTTTTTGGTTGGTTGGTTGGTTTTGTTTTGTTGTGGGTTTTTGGGTTGTTTTTGTGGGGGGGGGTTGTGGTTTTGGGTTTTTTGTTTTGGGTTTGTTTGTTTGTTTTTTTTTTTTAGTTTGTTTTTTTTTGCTTAGCTGCTGACTTTAAAATAGATATCTGAGTAATTATGGAGATTAGATACCATCTTAAAAACACAAGTGCCACCAGAACCTTAAAAATCTGTCTTAATCAAAATATGTTTTCATAGTCTGTCAGAAGAATTTTATAATATTGCAACATAAACTTCACAGGGCATTTATGGGTCTCCCAGCACAGCTAAATGTGTTAGTACTACTGGAGAGCTTAAGCCATACCACACCTGGGTGGTGCCTCATCTTTCTGCCTGGTGAGGCCACTTAATTTATCCTTGTGCCAGAGGAGCACCTTGTTTGTTTGTTTTTATCTGGGGCAGCAGTGTGATGGGAAGAGTCCCCTCTGTGGCTGTGATGCCTCCGAGGGACTGCTGCTGTTTATTTGGCTGCTGCTTGCTCCCTCCTCGATGACTGGAAAAAGGTACCCAGAGTGGCTGCTGGCAAAGCACCCTAGGCTTGGGGGCTCAGGTCTGACAGCAGCCCACCAGCAGCTCCCCCGTGCCAGGCTGTAAGGACACTCATGTCTAATGTTTGCACCGGAAAGATAGATGAGCCTAGTCAGAGCTCAGGGTTTACCCATGCCCACCTGCACCTCTCAATCCCCAAATAAGAAGCCTTTACCCATTGTCTTTTATCTGCATAAGATGCCATATTTCTTTCAAATCCAGATTGGGGTACAGATGCCATGTAACTTGCTATAACTATACTACAAAGACCTGACTTTAGGCCAGAATCTGGAGTTCCTGTTAGGCACACTGGCAGACTTGCATTCCAGTCCTACTTGTTTTAAAACAGAAGAATGCTGTAAACCAGTAATTCTTTACAGTTTCCAAAGTTTAGAGAGTATTGTTAGTTACCTGCTGGAGGGCTGTGCTTTTTTTCAGTTCCCAAGTTTATCAGGTTTTTGTGTTGAGTCTTTGTGTTGTACTGGTTCAGGCAAGACCAGTCCCACTCATGTACTGCATTGCTTCCTATCCTGCTTCACACTAGGATACAGAATTACTCAGAAAGCCAGAGGCTTTTTCAAGACCTGCCTGTTAATTATTTCTTCTCCATAGATGCAGACAGCCTGCATTTTTTGTAGCTACACACACAGGCTCCACGCAGAGGCTGAACGGCTCAGGGACCTGCTGCTTTTGGCACATCACCAGGATTTGAGGCTTCCATGGTTGGCTTCTGCCGTGATTCTTTTCATTCCCTCTGGAGGTGAGGGAAGGGGTTCACAGATGTGAAGGTAGAGTGAATTTCAGATGGGTTTCATATGGTGACTGTTTTGTTGTTGACTGTCCAGTTACTTATACAATTCTAATTACTTTTGCTAAAATGTAAAATAAAGGTTTTCTGAAATTTGACATCAAGCTTACTCATGCTCTTTTGCCAATCATTTCATATTTCAGTGATTGAAGACCTTTTTTCCTTTATTAAAAATAAAGGGTGAGTTCATTTCTCACATCTTGAAACTTGAATTTGAGCTGGTGGAAGAGAAAATGTTCTTTTTATGCATTTTAAGGGACAAAATAGTTGTCTTTTTCAAGTATTTTTTTTCTCAGTAGAGGACTGTGGTCTTGTTGGTTTTTTAAAAATGCATTGTCCTAAATGTACACATGTGTAGGAATCTGTCTCCCTCCTGGATAAAGAAGAGGCTTCATAAGTCATGGATGAAATGTTAGGATTCTGTAGGTGTGGGTGAAAGGTATGAACCAGATTCTTTTTGCCAGACCCATCTGCTTACAAAGGCCTACAGCTGTGCAGCCAGAGTTGTTTAGGTCAGTGATTGCCTCAATCCCAGTCATCCAGGTTTCCCTAAAAATGGCCCTTTTGTATGTGCAGGGAGAAGTATGCTGGAAGTGTGCTCAGAGTGAGAAGCAACCATATGATGTTTCGGACACATTGTCCCTTGTGCTCAACTGCCTTCAGGCTTGCCAGAGACAATGGATGATCTCTGCAGAGGTTTGCAGGATGTACTCCTCCTTGACTGCTCGTGGATCGTGACTTAAAAATATGTCTGCAATAATTGCTGGTTTCCAAACTGTCCTGGAGGGGCATGAGCAACTATTGTTCAAAGGAAGGAGCCAATGTCTGTTGAAAATTACTCTGAATATCAGGTTCTGCACTGTAGGAATGGCTTGCAGTAGAAGGATCTTTAATACTGTGTTGAGAAATGTGGAGAAGGTACATGATATGAACCACTGAGAAGCTCAAGCATTTGTGCCCTGCTGCAAGCAGTTTTAGTTTCTCTTGATCCCAGTGGGATTATTTGGGTGCTGGTACTATAAATGTTGCCCATTGAACTGTCCTAAGGAATCCTGCAAGATATCTTCCCTTAGTAATTTTGTGTGGGATGAAGCTGGATCTGAAACCTGGGCTAAACTTGCTTATACAAGTGAACTGCTTGAAGAGGATGTACAAGGGGTGTTAGTAAGCAGGACAGTGCTAAAGTAGGGGGGGCTTGGTGTTTGGTATATTGTGTTGTGGTCCAGAAACTTCCTGTATGAATTGACTTCTTTTCTATTACCTAGGTCTTAGATTTACAAGGGAACCTGGCTGAGACTTGACAAAAATAAAATCTACCTCATTAAATGCTGATCAGTGCAAACTGCAGAGCTGTAAATTATATATATTGGTTAATTATTAAAAATTCAGACATGCAATGTGAGATTACATCTTTGCAATTATCTAGTAAAGTACAAGAAAATACGTTTAATTAAACAAGTGTATCTTGGAAACATAAAATAACAATTCCAGGTTGGTACTAATTCCAGAATGTGTTTGAAGTACATTGCAGTAGAAATACATTTGACTGCCCTACAGTAACCCTCAGCTGGTGTAACACAAACCTCAGGCCATTCTCTGTGTGCTGTTTTGATCACAAGCTAAGATGTTTTCCCCAAGCTGAAGATGTCGCTCACAGATGTCCAAGCAGAGAAGCATGTTCCAATGTTGTGCCATGTGTGGAGTGTGCACTTGAGATACCAGTAGTAGTGGAAGTGGTAGGAGAGTGCTTTAATTTTGATAGTGTAACTTGATGCAGCTGGTTTATTCTGGTCTGCTGAGAGCTGGTCAGGAAGAGGCATTGCCTGACAAAAGAACAATCACTTGCTATCTACAGGAGACTTGAGATTTTTGTGGCCTGATTTGACCAGAGTAAAGACAAAAAAGATTATTTTGCATGCATTGAGTTCTCTTCTTGAGCTGCAGGGCTTGACGTTGAGACTCTCAAATTGGCAAGGAGAGAAAAGGGATGTGTAAGTATTCAAGTCATCAATTCTGGATATATTTGTGAAGTCTCACAAATTATTAGACTTGTAAAAAAACCAACCAAATCAAGCTTGTAGTGCTATACAGCAAATTCTCATGTGCACAGTTCTGGACAGGCTTTCCTGCTCTAACAGAAAAGCTTAGAAATCAAGGTTTTATGAAAACTGTTTAAAAAATAGCAATGTGACTACTTATAATACAACTTCTTTCTGCAGGAACAATTTTCAATGTTTAATCAGAAAGGTTAATTATGGGTTTGCAGTTTCCTTTTTGTTCTTCTCCATGGTATCCATTAGGCTTTCCCAGAACCTGCACAGGTTAATGGATCTTGTGCTGGCAAAGCCCTTGGCGTCCCACTGAAGGGATTACATTGGTGGGGCTGATCCTCAGCTGTGGCCAATCTGTGCAGGAGAAATTCAAGCCAGTCCATAAGCTTAACAGCATTCCTCTGCCTTAAACGGTAAAAACTTGGCACATTTGTTGACTTCAGTAAGTTTCAAGAGAACAAGCATTTTGAAACATAAATTTTAGAAAAATGAAGATTTTAGCTAAAGATAACCTTGCCAGGATCAATTAGAGCAAAGAAATAGATAGGCTTTTGCTAAAAATAATCAAGAGTTAAGAGAAGCCGGACCTAAGTAACTAATTGCTTGTCATCCTTATGTTTGTGTAGCTGTGTTTGTAATGAGAAAAGGAGAAACTGATAAATAGATCTAAAGGAACACAGACAATTGCAAATTTGTTGCAGATGGAAACCCATTCAAAAGTCATGAAGGAAGGAAATTGGAGTCCTCCCAGATCTCATTTGTATTGTCATCTATGGGAGGGATTGAAAGTTCAGAACGAGGAAGACTCGTGACCACCAACTCAATTCAAGGAAACAACTGTGCACACTTAATAGCCATTCAAGTTAATTATTGTAGGAAGCGGGGAATGAGAGGTGTTATTGTATGCAGATATCTGAAACCTTTGTAAATAAACGGACTTTGGAAATGTTTGCAACCTGGCAATGTGTTTTAGGGAACGATCCCACGCAGTTCCCCGGCACCGAATAAACATACACTTTCTAACTCTAAACTCTTAGAGAGTTTTTGTCTGATCTAATATTGCTATTAGATCAATATCCATATTTAATAAATAAAATTGACTGTCAAAAAAGGTACTTTTGATAATTTTTAATAGAGAAGTTATTCCAAGTGTCAGACACTGACTCTCTACTTCCAAGTCAAGATATCTGTGCAGTGGCTTGGCATGTAATACATGAGATTGACCCCATATAACCTCAGTATCATCTTTTCGAAATGTGCAATAATTGTATTCAGCAGAAACTGAACGAGGATGTCTGTGACTGGAGCTGTAGAAAATAGTCTACATCATTTATCATCTTGGTCTCCAAACAAGAAGCTGAAAAGTTCTCTAGAATCTTTAAAATAATATTTTCAAACAAAATTCCTTTCATATGATCTTAGAGTGCTTCTTTTTGTCTTCAACAGAAGTAGTCAACATATGAAACTCCAAGTTGTATGAAAATAGCTGCATATGACCAGCAGCTGAGAAACTTGATAGTTTCTTAGTCAATTTAAGAAACTATTTCTTTTGTTAAAACACTTTCTTTGGAACATTTGGCTGTGATAAATACTGTACAATGCCTTTGCTGTTCAAAACAGAAGACAATTTTTCTTCCATTTAGCTCTGGACATTGTTACATTGATTTGCAAATACATGATCTTTTCAGTTTCTTGTCATTGAAGAAACAGTTTTCTTGGCCTGAAAGCAAAACTATATTTTGGTTTGTTTATTTTTCTGTTTAAGGGCCGTAAAGTTGAAATAGTATTTTTTCTACTTTAAGCAAAGAGGAAGTTTTATGAGAGTATTTCTTCATGTCCTCTAATTAGGAACTTGATCTGCACATATATTTGGGAAACATACTTTGTACGCACACGCACAGCTGTTCCTAAATATAGACAAGTGAGGAGAGCTTAAAAGCCCTGGGCTTACATGTTTGATTCACAATTGGTTTGGGATTTACTCTGTATTATTTAGACGGTATCACTTGAGATGCAATTACATGGTTCTTCCCTTTCCTTACATGGCTATTCTACATGGCCAATGATCAAGTTCCTACATTTTAAAATTGAAGATGCAGTTTTCCCTGTGTCTGAGTGTAAACATGCGTATGATGCTTAGAAGAGGTAATGTGCATAATGCTAGATTAAAGAGCAAAGTAGCTAATAGGTTGTTGAGTGGTAATTTTTCAGTTAATGTTCTCAAAGTGGTGATTTGTGTTCTCCTTAGATATGAGTGCCATAAGCTCCTAAACAGTTTCAACTAAAAGATCAGTATTTTTATAGTGTTCATACATACTTAATTTCTTCATGTACTTTCTGTCACTTTGTTTGCTTTTTGATGAGACAGAAAACGAATCTGACAGCTATATCCATACTAATTATGTGTAACTTCAAATGTAGACTCAATAATCTAGTTTTAGCAAACGTCTTTTTAACCATTTAACACTTTTCTATGGCTTTAAACCATATTTCAGTTACAAAATCAAGTTGTTATTTTTCAGTAAAAAATAAATGGAATGCACATCCTGCCTTGTAAGTAAAGAGATAGGGAAGGGAGAGAAATGTCCAGAGCAATAAAATCTGTTCCTCATTAAGACCATTATCTGCCTTAAAATAATCATGTTCAAGTCCAGACATCCCTTAATCAATGCAGTCTGGACAGATACCACAACAGCACTTCAGAAAGTACAGATAACACCAGTGGCAGTAGTCTGACTTGGGCAGAGGCTTAAATATGCATCCAGAAAGCAATGAAACCCAGAGATAAAAGAGTGCTCTGAACTATGTCTCTGGTGACACTAGTAATATACTTCAAGTAGTAATTTTTTGATAGTTGACTGTCCTTTTTTCATCAATAAAGGCAGAATGACCAGAATGAAAAATACTTGCTGCAAGGGCAAGGCTGAAATCTCTTTGGGAGAGAGGTAGTGGAGAGACATTTAGGTATTTCTTGGTAGCCTTGTTTAGAAGCCAACACTTTTAGCATTCCAGCAAAAGAAAAGTTAATGTTCTTTTAAAATTTTTTTCTCCTTTTCTTTTCCTCCTTCCTCCTTCAACTTTTAATATTTAGTAGCATGATTTCCTTAGGGGCCCAGGCCTCTGGCCAAACAGTTTGTCATCTGTTCTGAAGAAGTTCTGTTAACACTAGGGAATCAGGAGGCTGGGGTTTGAGTGCTTATGTATTATAAAATGTATAAATGAAAGAGCTTACAGAAGGCCCAGGAATGCTGAGTATTATAAATGGTGGTGTGACCAACAAATGGCTCCTAACTTTGGGACTGCCCACATGACTTATACCCCCTGATTATGTGACCCATGAAGAGACTGGAGGAACTTGCCTAGTGTAGGAGTGACTGCCTCCCAGGAGATTCTGCAGTGTTTGGGCTTAGGTGTTCATTTGTTTCATTTTTGTTTGGTTTTTTAAGTCAGAAATTGGGCCAATTGCACTCAAGGGAGCAAGAAGGGTTCTGTAAGTGCAGGGGATCTCATTCATGTGCAGCTCTGATGGTAATGCCTTGGAAGGGGAACCTTTAAAGGATGGGACAGATCCCTGAGAGAACTGCAGGTGCTCAGGAAAGGATCTTGTTAACACCGCACAAAATTAAAAAGTTTAATTGGAAGACAGAACTAAAATGACGCAGAAGAGAGGTTAAAATGGGATAGTCTCTTCTAGTTGGCAGAACAGCCAGCTGTTGATTTGGGATTCCTTCCTGACAACTCCCAAAGTGAGCATGGGACACCTGTCCTTGTACTACTCCTGTCCAACATGCTCTGAAAAGCCAGGAAGCCCTTATTCCTAGTACTTGTGGTGGATGTTTGGAGAGTTTATGTGAGATTAATGATGTTAAAATAAGTGTTGCCTTGTGTGTCCAGCTCTCTTAACACTAGTCCTATGATCTTCTTTCCTGTGGAATAGGACTGGTGCCTAGGTCTGCATTTCTAATCACAGTAATGAGACATGCAAAATCCTGTAGGGTTACAAGCAAAAAACCTGAATATGTTGCATATGAAATGCTGGTGAGACTGCCTTCTGCAATTACTTATACTTGGCTTTCCCTGGCTCACCAAGGTACAAAATGGCTATAGAGCAGCTATTACTTCAGCTTTTCCCTTTCGTCTTGTTATCCCTTTTTACATCTCTAGATCAGTGGGATTGGTTAAGACCCGGTTGTTTTGTATAGGATTTGAGTGTTCTCTGTGATCCCTATTACAGTTTTTGCTCTTAGAGCATTCCAGAGGAATATTTTGAAGCATAATTCTTATTTGGAATAAAATAAGATTTTGAGTTTCTTGAAAAGAATGGACAGTTTCTTCTATGTCCTAATAGACCCAAGGCAATGAATTAATGCTTTCTCCTTTTACAAATGGAAAATATGAAAACTCCTGTGCAATGTTAGGGTGAGAGTCTTGTACAACAAATATATCTGCCATTTTTACAAGACTTTCCTCTTGTCCTAACACCAGTGGTTTAAAAAAAAAAAAGAACTTTTTATTTACTGTTATTTTATTCTGTACCTTGATAATAATTCTGCTGGAATGAAGATTGTGTGTGAGAGTGTGGCAGGAGAGAAGGTCTGTCATTTCCCTTCACTGAGTTTTTCTGTCTTTGAATCAGGTTCCCTCTTCCACCACCCTCCTCCCCCCACCACACCCCGCTGAGAAATTACTAATGTAATTCCTGACAACCCTGTTTGTTTCTCTCCTTTAAACGAGAGAAAGCATTGAGCAGGACCATGGCAATAGCTGTGGAAGAAAGACACTTAACTGGACCCCCTGTACCCTGATACTTGAGTGATCTCTCAGTGCTGTTGTTGCTGTGCAGGTTTAACGCCCACCTTGTGAGAAACCATTCCTGCCTGCTTCTTCCTTGAGCTTTTACTCAAGTAGGATTGCCACTGGAAAACTTGGTCCTTCGGATCCTTTTGGTTTTTTGTGCCTGATATGAATCATTCAGAGTAGGAAAGAAACTGGCTTCATGAAGTAGGAGTTGCACTGTGAATTTCAATAGCTTATCTTCTGACATTTTCTGGCTGCAAAAGGATGATAAAAACATAGCCTCATGAAGTCTTCACCACCGACTCCTGTGGGTGTCTTCAGGAAGAAGTTCAGGCTTTTCAGCCTTTTCTTGGGGAAAGAGGGTTGACTTAGCTAAATTTAAAGGTAAAGTACTGCTAAATCAACAAGGGCAAAGAGGTTAATGTAGGCGTTTTGTTATTACCTTTTCCAAACACTGTTATCAGAGGCTTGTAGGTAGTACACTGTATTTTATGAATTTACTTAAGTGCACAGGGGTGATGTTTAATTAAGCCTTTGTGATTATAGGCACTGGCCTCAAGCACAAACAAAGCTGCAGCTGTTTGGGATGATGTGGGCTGTGTGATTTCTGCTGCACAGACTGTACTCACAGAGCATGATGCACCTTGCATGGATCTGGAGAGGAAAACAGTTCACTTTCACAGCTCTCATTCTAGTGCTTTGTAACATCAAGGTTTGGAAGAATGCACATAAGATGTTGAATTGTAACCACTGAACCAAGCTATTGGCTTTTTTGCCTCTTTGGATGTTGGTTTTTATCCTCTTCTTCCTCTTTTGTAATTGCTTTTTCATGTTGTATGCCAAGTTGTTTAGGAAGCAACCTACTTGTTAGATGCATCTCAGAAAATCATTACATTGTGAGTAGCCCTCTCTTCAGAGAGTGATCAGTGTGAGCATGGGATTGGATAGCCTAAGATGTTAATGGATTTCAAGAGTTTAGGATAAGAGGAAGTAATTTGGAACAGATCAAAGGCATCTTGTAACAGAGAGGAAACACACTGGACAAAGGAATTTCAGGTACCAATCCAGTGCAAATATAAAGAAACATTATGACAAATGGAATTTGTAAAGGAGTTGATAAAGAAAGTAGGAAGTAGGATTAATGGGGTAAGCTGAAATAGCTATCATAGTGATACCAATATGAAGGCACTGATGTATTTATATATAACAATCTCTTTGTAAGCTGTAATTTTTGTCTTTACTTAAAATAAATACTGTCTGTTACTACATAAATATAGGATTTACCTGACAAGTTGGAAAAGAAAATTATCTTGATAAAGTTCTCCAACTTCTCAATCTATCTGCAAAACTGAAAAGCCAGTGGTATTACTAGTGAACCCCAGTAAAAATAAATCTGGTAGGTAAGTTGTGAAGATAGCATCTCCTGAGGACAGCATAACACAAGAAATTTTCCCCCAAAATATGATCTTTTTGTAGATGATAATAGGAAATTAAATTTTGAGAGGTAAGTGGAAAACAAACAAACAAACAAAAAAATCCATGAAAAGTTTTTATTTCCTTACTGATTCCTGACTTTTAGTCTTAAAGCAAGGGAAAAGAAACATAGTTGGCCAGGGATGACCTAAGAAAATGGATGCAAGGAATAAAGTTTTTGTGTGTGTGTTTTTCCCACATTTTCAACAAAATGACATATGTTTTGGAAATCTTCTATGAAGAAGCACCTGGAAAATACTTTAAATGAACAAAGCAAAATTTATTTCCACATGCTCCTACAGCCTAGAAAGCAACTGATAATATGCTAAGTCTGTAATTATTTATGTCTGAATAGAAAAGCTCTGTCATTTTAGTCAGGCTTCTTTTAATTTTACATCGATTACAATGCTCAGATCACGTATTTTATTATAGTAAAGCATTAAAACATGACTGATAACTATGTTTTAGCAGTAAACTTCTACATAACCCAAAAAGCAAGGCATTTTTAGTGTGGTTTCATCATTCCTTATTAATTGTATAAATGGGGACTATAAAAGTCTTTCTTTTACAATATAAGTAATAAAATACTTACTGGATTGTGAATGGCATGTGACAAAACTTGGCGTTAGGTACTGCGATTTTTATTTAAATGCATCTCAGGCATAAATAAATGCTCTATAAATGGAAAAGTATCTGAATTCATAATACATATGACTACTCATTTAGGTGCAGCATTTTGAATGATGAAATCAAAATACTACCTTTACCACCAGCAGCAGTGTAAAGAAACATGAAATTTCTGGGTGATTTCCTGGAGTTAAAAAAAAAGAATAAAAGCCAAATAAGACAACCAACTAACCAACCAACCAAATAAAAAGCCAAAAACCCCCAAACAAAAACAAAAATTAAAACAAAACAAAAATTAAAACAAAACAAAACAAAAAACCCCAAAACCCCCAAAAAACCAAAAAACCCCACTCAAACCAAAACCAAACCAAACCAAACCAACAACAAAAAAACAACCCAGATGCTGCTGCACAGGTGGTGTTGGGGTTCAATCCATGAAAACTTCCATCTGTATCTCAAGTGGGTTGAAATTCACTAAAAATATAGCGGGGAAGAAGCAGCAATATGATGGAGTGATTGCATATATTTATTTCCTTAAGGAAATGGTTTAAAACTACTTGTTAATTTTGGTAATTAATAGTTGATAGGTTCAACTCTGAAATGGGTTACTCTTCTGCTCCAACAGAAATGACAGAGGAAATTGCTATAATGGTGCTGCAGCACATCAGGGAAATTGTACTAAGCAGAAATAAATTGAGAGGGGGCTTTGACTGGGCTAGCAGTAATTCACAGGCAAGGGGAGGAGGGGGGCTTCCCCTGGTTTTTTTCTTCACTCTTTCACATATTTGTATTTCTGCTGGAAAAGGAAGAATAACCAAGAAGTCGCTGTGGAGTCAGGGGTCAAGGCTGAGTCTCTGTATGTTACCAGGACATCACTGTTTCATAATGTGCCTGCTGTTTCTGTATCACTGCAGTGTGCTGTCTGAGGTGGCAAAGCCCAGTTCTGTCTCTGACCTGCAAAGGGAAGTTAGAGGGGAAGTGATTTTTCTGGGCTGTGGCACTAACTCTTCATTAGGGAGGCCTGTTGTGTAGTTTAACCAGCAATACTGCTAAACATTAAACCCACTGGTATTGAGTCTACCACTGCAAAGATATTGAAAGGTGTAAAGGGTTTGCGGACTTTCATTTTCATCAGATCCAAGTACTTTTCTTGAGCAACAGTAATATGTCTTTCTGAAAGTGCTCTGTAGAATTCTGTGAATTTTTACGTTAGTATATTATAGACCTCTATTTCTTTGTTACAATTACTTCAACTTGAGTAAACGGAGGCTTTCTCTTTGGGTTGAAGACTTTTTGTTGATCCTGCAAGTCTCCTGATGTCTGAAACATTCGTAGTAAAAATTATGTCCCTTGCATTACTAGACAGGACCCTCTGGATTTCTACATAGAAGATTGAGCCTGTATGGCACCTACTACTGTAAACTTTCATGATACCACTGAGATATACCAAAGAGGTATCTCAAAGTCCTTTATTTTTCAGTATCATAAGATGTCATTCAGTACCCAGCAATGCCTATGAGGAGTATCATACTCCCCAATGAAAGGTCACAGTTCAGATCATGAGCAGGAGGATCTAGTCCTATTAAAATTTCAAATGTTTCTTACAGGGCTCATGGAACACTTGGCCTGTATTTGTAGGAGTTCAGTTGGTTTGACTTGGTCCAAAGCTGTCATGCTCTTAAGAGGACAAGGGTAAAAGTGGCTGTGAGATTTTCAGTGTAAAGGTAGATCTTGGTAGCATCTTGAGCAGACTTTCTTTGCTGTTTCCTTTGGTGGAGGAGGCTTTGATGGAGAAGATGCTGTTCAGTTGATGGAGGTATACTTGAAGAGGAATGGTTGCTACCCTTTCTTTTTGCCACATGCTCTATTTGTGTTCCCCAATTCTGTTAGTCTACAGGGCTGATAAATACAGCTGTTTATTAGATGGTCTTACGGGTTGTAAGGTAATAGAAGGGTTGGTTTCTCTTTCCTGTAGAGGGAAGGAAAGAAACCAAGTAGGCACTCCTAGCTGCAGCCTTCACTGCTCAAAAGGCACACAACCACTGAATTAATACCAAATAACCCATCTTAAGGCCAAAACAAAAACTTTTCAAAACAAACCAAAAAGAAAGCAGTTTTCCTTTCACTAATGATGCATTTCCCCTCCTTGAAACTGGTTCATTAAACTAAAAATTGCCCAAAACAGGCATGTCTGTAAAGAATGCTTGGAGCAAAATTAATTAGTTTTGCTAGGTTAGTAATGCACCTTGTTTTGACTGAAACTGAAATTATTTTTTCTAATAAAGGCACAACACTTTTTATGAGAATTGTCATCAATTGTATGAAATAGGACTGTGAGAGAAGAATTTGTCAAATCTAATTTAATCATACAGTGACCCTTAAAAATTACTGATTTTCCTCATGAGATGCAGTAGGATTTAAATAAACATCTGAACATCGCCACCGAATCTGTATCTAGTCTAAGGATTTCCCAAGTGCCCTTTCGTGTTGTTAAACAATAGATGGGTAAATTATGCCTAAGGGTAATCATAAAATGTTGAAAAAAAATTTATCTGACTGTGCTCATGTTCTTTTTATGTTCTTTTAAAGTTGCAGTACAGTTTGGAGAAGAGCTTTGTTTTGTATGAGCTGTGTTTGCAAGGGGTGATACACTGAGAAATTAGCATGGAATAAATAGAATTTTAATTCTGCAGCTGTTTCTTTGGTACTTTAAGTGGTTGGGTTTGATGTTTTTCAGTGGCTAAGACAAAACACAACTGCAAGTAAATCTTCTGAAGAATTGTGATTGGTTCCTGTGGTGGATACTCTCAGAAAACTCAGTGTCCCAAAATTGCCCATCACAGAAACTAGGTTACAGACGAGCTCATGGAGACAACACCCTGCTAGGTATTTAAAGCAGTTAATAAGTTGCCAGCTGGTTCATTGAGTATTTTGGTTGGAAATGCCAAATAGATTCACTTAATGCTTCTAGAAGCATCCCTAAGTATTTTTTTAATGAAGAATTAAGATATATAGAACATATAATGTGTAATAACACCACTTTGATATATCCTCATGGGATGAGACTAAATTTCTGATGCTGACTGCAGTTCAGCTTTATCCTGGTAATCTGGTTCCATCTGTGAATAATTGAAATGTTGCTGTTGCAGTGTCCACAAAAACAGCATGACTTGGGTTTTGAGGGGAGGGGTTATATCTGCTTTTCTTAAAAACAAATTGTTTAAGATTTCTTCCCACACAAAGTGCTTTTGTTTTCTTGGCATCCTGACTGTGTCTATCTGGTTTATTTTCTTTTTTTTTTAATCCCCTCCTTATGTGCAGATCTTGGTGCAGATTATGCTTTCCTTGCATTGCATTCTACCAAAACACATAAATGTGGGAATATTAGGGACAGTAAGTATCCAAAGTATTTATCATTCTGGACACTTTTATTTCTGCTGGAGTCCCAAATTTCCTTTTTTTGCCTCCCGCTGTTAATCTCTTATTGTGTTAATAATAGATTCTTTATCCTGAGTTGAGGATTTTCTCCTCCTTTCTTCCTGCATAGAGAACATTTCTGCTGCAATATCTTATTTTTATGTTGTTGATCAGCTCATTATCTCTCTCAGTAACAAATGCATTCTTAATGTATTCAAATTTCTTTCACAGTACCAAATCCATGAAAGGAAGAGACACTGCTTCGTCAGCCCATTTTTATTATTATGTTTTTGAAAGTATTCACCCTGTTGAAAGTATCAGATTCATAACTTGAAAATCATGTTCTGTGTCTAGGTTTAGACTACACATCAGTCTGGCAAGATGTTCTTCTTCATGGGTGTTAGGGTCTACAAGGGTCTGCGGAGTCCTAATAGGTTCATTTAGGGGGATCTCAGAGCGCAGAAGACACAGCACAGGGACAAAACCAGTTTCAATCAACAATGCACTTTATTTAGTGCCACCAACAGTTATGCGACAGAGGGAGAGAAAAAGGAAAAGAGAGTGAGAGAGAAAGAAAAGAGGGGGAAAGGGATCAATAGCTACCACGGAAGAGAGCCGGAATCCTCAAGGCGATGAGCCCACAGATGCGTCTTCCTTCCGTGGGGTGCGCACAAGATAGGGTCCCAAAATTCACAGTCTTTATCGGTCTTCTCGAAGCGAGAGGCATCTGGCCAAGGTGGGGGGTAGCTTTGGCTGCACAGAGTTGCCATTGTTCAAAACCAGCTGCACCTGGCTATTGTGTGGCGTGGGCAGTGTGATGCTTTAGAGTCATTTCAGCCCATACACAGGAACAAGACAAACCAGAGTAAATATGAGCTCAGTCCATTGTTCCCAATCTCTGGTCCAGTGAACACACACCCACGGTTCCTGGCAGGCTTCTCCCCCACCTTGTACAGGCCAGAACTTGAAAAGTCTGGGGTCTTAGTCCTTAAGACCCTTTGAAGACAGTTGTGAAGCAAATGAGGTATCTTCAGACTGACTCTAACAATGGGAGACCTGATGAGCCCAAAGGTACAGCCTGAGCCATATCTGCACAGCTTGCACTTTGTGGGAAAAGTGCTTTTTACTATGTTTTCATTCCACAGATGTGGAAGAACTACTGTCCAGAATTCTCTGCATACCTGCGTAGTCACACAGTAACTAAAGGGTTGCAAGCAGCATGGTAACAGAAGTATTCCAAGGGGTTCCTGGTGATTGCTGTTACCTTTGCTTTCTCCTGCTTGCCAGAGCTGTGTGCGCTTGTTTTAGCGTGATAGGAGACCCATCATAGGTTTTGCACCTCCTATCTGAGCTTAGGGCACAGGTAATACAAGTAAGGGAACAGTAGGTCTGGGTACAAGGGCTGGCTGGAGGAAGGGGCAGTATTCTGTGAGTAGTTGATTTTGGGAGGGAGGATGAACCGAGTGACTTCTGATTTAAAGACATTGAAAAGTCTATTTTCTCATTTAAATGAAAACAGACAAAAGGATGCAACAGTTACTCTTTTTTGTTTGTTTGATTGGTTTTTTGTTTTGGTTTTTTGTTTGTTTGTTTGTTTTGCTGGCAATGGTATTTCCTACCTCTGGTATTAATTTTCAGTATTAGTTTTCCTGAAATGAAATTTAATTTAGTGGTTCTGAAGGTATGCGGACAAGGCCCTGCTACATCTGTATCAAGTTATCTTTCTCTAAATATTTACAACAGTATTCTCAGCCAGTCTGTCCAATTGCTGTAGTGCCAACACTTTGCCTCATCATGCAGCGGGTGTTTCATAAGCCAGACAGTGATTCCCACCTGCTCCCACTTCCCACTACAGCTGTGACAGCCCCACTCCTCCTTTGTCTCTGCAGGCTCTCTTCTTGTGTCCAGATGGATGTATCCACTGAATTTGTGGCTTTGGGAGTGTGTTTGGGTCCACAAATGATGATAGGGAATAGGGGTCTGAGCGGGGACATTGTGTGGGTGCTCCCTTGCTCTTGTCCCACTTGTTATTTGTTGTAAAGGGATTATAATTGGTGCTAATTTAAGACACTTGGCTCAGGATTTGAAAAGAGAATACATCCACTTGGCAAATGCTAGTTTTTGGAAATCTTGCTGCAGAGGAACAGAAACAGTAACTCTAAAACACATCTCTCAATTTACTTGACACAAACTGCCTCCATGAGAATTTCCTTAATACATTCCCTTCAGCTAATGCCTTTTTGTTTGTTTTATAGTACTTGTCTTTGAATGGCTTAGTGGATTTTTTAAGAAGTGTATTGTGTTTAGAACTTGACAGAGGTTAATCTTGAATGAAGATTTCAGATCTACTTTTCCTGTGAGCTAGGGAAAAAAGAAAGGGATGAAAAGACTTGAAGAACAAGACATAAAATAAAATAAATAAAAATAAAATATTCTGACATAAATAGTTGGGTTAACTATGAAAATTGAGCAACATCAGAAACTATTATCCCTTTTATTATATGGATCAGTAATGTGGTACATTTTTCTCAAATCAAATGTAATGATATTCAACTTTTTAGTGTTACTTTGATAATGAAGGTTAACAAATCGCTTATGACTCATTACTTGCTTGCTAGGAAATATACTGACCATGGAAATATACTGAAACATCTTAGGTGATGGGTGAGGAGACTGTTGAAAATATTATCATGTTGGAGGTGATTTACTTCCTTGAAAAAAAGACTTTTAAAATTGACTTTTGCACCAGGAGTATTAAGTGGGCAATACACACTTACTCCTACTAAACTGTAATTGATTTGTAACATGTAAAACATGTGCTCCAAATATCAAACAAGAATACTAGCAAAGCAAAAGTTACCACTAACTAGCCCAGCTCTCTGTTAGAGGGATGAGAGATAAAAAGGTTGACAAACACTTGCAAACGCAGTTTTGCCTTCACAGTGGGAACTGAGCAACATTACTTGGCAATTGGTGAGATTCCAGCTGTTCCTACTGGAAAAAGATATGTATGCAGACTAACAAAACAACCCTCTAGCTATCAATAGGTGATTCTGAACTTCTGGTGTGACTTGAACCACTGCCAGCTGCTGTAGCCAAGGGATATCAATCATTCAACACTCATTGCTCACAAATGGTGTTTAGATTCCTCAAAGTGATAACGAAACTCAGTGTCATCTTAATATGTCCAAGAGGATGTAAGTAGAGGTGGTGGTGGTACAGAAGACTAAAACTTCATGAAGTTTCTACAGGAGACTGGCAGTTTGATAGCGTCCAGAAAAGCATGTTTGTGTGCACCAATACACTACTGAACACAGTAGCTTTGAGAATCTGTTGGGGTGTTTCTTTACAATATTCAATATGTCTCTATTTTTTTAACCTTGACAGGTATTGTTTCAAGCATATGGTAACACACTGTCTACTTGGCATCAGATATCTCGGAAGCTCAGCAGAAAAAACTCAGCATTTCTCAGGCAGGAAAGTGGAAAAGTACAGAGGGGCATCCCAGCTCCACCAGGTTTCACTTGCTCTTTGTTCTGGGTATCCTTTTCACAAAAGCTCTTTTGCACTGGGTTATCCTTATGCTACTCCATGCAGGAAGGTTTCTGTGTACCACCACAGCCTGGGCCAGTCAGCACTTTCCTCACAATACTGAGCAAGCATGCCAGCTTCTGTCAAATCACAGTAACCTGATTACTTTCGCCCTCTCTTTTGGCATAAAGAAGACTCTGTTACACTGGTTTTTCACAAAGATTGTTGTTGCAGCTGAAGTGCCATGGAAAATGACTATTTACTTTGCTGTCTGTCAAATACAGGAAAAAGAAACTACAGATCCATGTTCCTTTGTGGGTCATTATTCCTCACTAGTGATGATTAGGGGTGCTATTTTACTGTGTCTTGATAATGGTTAAAGTCAAGAACCAGATACTTAATAAATGTTTAATTATAGTAGTTATTTAAACATTTCTGGGACACAATATTATAATTCATTGCAGTTATTAATTCTAGGGCTCAGTACTTGTCTTTGAAAGCTCTGTGCTGCCAAGGTCTCCAGACTTTCTCTACCAGCCTGTGAGTTCTGAGGTTTTAGAGATGACAGACTCCCCTGTGACAAGCACTATGTCTGTACTGCCCTTTATTAGTGCTTGCTGCTGAGGCTTCCATTTCCCATGTTGGTGTCTGCAACTCGTGAGGACAGGAGGGTGGGTGGGGCAGGAGGTGAAAGGGCTTACTTGCCCTCCAAGGTGAGTTGGATGCCCAGGGTAAAGCAGATGCAATGCTCATCTATCAAGTTTTCTTGGCTGTTACAGCACATGGAAGCTGTTGGGAAGCTTTATTAGAAGTACTAAGACCACCAAGCAAACTGTTTTCCACTCCATTTTTATAGGAGTAGAAAACAGTTTGCTTGGTAGGATTTTAAGGCACAATCCTTCTGACATTCCTTTCAGAGTGCAGTTGTAATGCAATGGTAATCTGTAATTAAAATAATATTAAATGTGCCAGAAGATTTTTTTCTGCTATCTTGATTATATTTCACAATCTAGGTATGTTACATTCTTGCCAAATCCTTACAGAGTCCATTTATGGATTGTAAGGATATTTTGCATCCTATGAGGTATTTGAAAGTATTTGTTAGCTTACAAGCAAGTAGTTCTTTCTGTGCAGTAAAATCGACTCTTGGAAACCTGAGCTTAACCCTGGTAGCATTGAAGTGAGAAGATTTTCAAGATCTCTGTTCAAAACTGTCTTTTGTAAATCATTTGTACTCCTACAAAAAAAAAAAATGTTACTTTGACAGAAACATTTTTATTACATCATCCCATCGCTATAATTTTTGATACAGATCTTTTAAATTAATTTTTGTATGGTCAAAATTAATTTTTAGACACGCGTTTTACAGCTCCTTCAAATCTTACCTTATTTCCCAAAATTTGAAATTTCCTTCTTTTTAGCAGTGTCAACATGCCTACTTGCATAGTCAATACTTTTAAGACCAAAGTTATAAATATACATATCTGGGGGAAGGTTCAACAGGAGATAAGAGCATGTTGCAGCAGCTACCTTGTTAGAGGGTAGAAATGAGCCAAGACACAGACTTGTTTATCACAGCATGAAAAGGGTTCTGGTTTATACCTCTTAACAGCTTAGCCATCCTGACTCCAACTATTCACTGTTTGGCTGCAGCAACCTCCTACTGTAGGTTTCCTTTGCAGCCTCTGACTGCTGGTTATTTCCTGTTAAACTATGACTGCATGTATTAGTTTGCAAACTCTGAATATAGGCTTTTACCTAGTGTAGTGGTTTTGGTTTGCCAATTTCTGTTTCACGACCAACACACCAAATCAAATGTGGTGGGTTAGGTGCTCATTAGAATTATTTACCTTTTTTCTGCTGTGAGATAGGATTAGAAGAAAAGCAAAGCAGGTTCAAACTTTAAAGGGCTTTATTAAACAAACCACAAGAGAGAAAATATTAATATAAATCAGAATAAACCTTCAAAACACCTCTCCTCCTCCCCTTTTCTTTCCCTTCTCACTGAAAATGTATAGACACAAAACTTGAAACCCAGGTAAGTTTACTACCTCTGAAATAGTCTTTGATCAGTTCTTTTAGAGAGAGGAGACTCTTTTTCACGTCATGGAAACATCTCCACCAGAGAAACAGCTCTCTCATGGCTTTAATTCTCACAAATAGCAGCCGCCTAGGAATCTGCATTTGTGAAGTCCCTCTCATGTCACACAACCTTCCCACATCTGTGTTATGGGCCATATCAAAACTTACAGGGTACTATTGTAAAGATGAGCTGTTCAAAAGCAAAGGTTCTCTTCATCTCTCTCTGAGGTCATTTTTATCTCTAGGAACAGAGGCCGCCTTCTCTCCCTGGGGTAGATCGTCATCTCATCTCTCTCTGTTCAAGCTTTTCATGAGATCACAGCTACTTCAACATTTACTTAATTCAACATAAATGCCTCCGCTCATATCTGGAATTTGAATGCTCTTCATCTCCCCATACTGTTTTCATACTGTTTAAAAGGATAGTCTAGTAAATCACAGTCCATCACCATGGCCTTACAAAAGAATTTCAGCCTACAACCAAGGCACCTTCTCATTCTCCTCTCATCTAGGACTAGGACTCCTCCTTCACTGACCTTGATGTCTTCCTATTGTCTGTCTACGTATTTTCACTCTATCCTTCTCTCCCACCCAGAGAGAAGTCAATGTTTTGCAAGTTTCATCTGTGCAAGGAAAGACTTACTACCTCACCCAAAGCCTGCAGAGGGTCATGATGGTCAGAGGTAGAGTCAGGCTGCGCTGGAGCTGTGCCAGGATCTCAGGGGCTCTAGCTGCATCCAATTCCAGCTGTGAGGTCACTCTGCAGAGTTGCCCCGGGCAGGGGTGGGTGCAGAAAGCAGCTGGGATCTCAGTAGTAGCACAACATGCAGCTGATAATATAAATAAACAGGGCAGGAGAGTATTTTTACTCCTTCATAAGCCTTCATTAAAAATCAAAAGGAATGGCTCAAGGGGTTTCAGAGATTTGCCTATGCAGCTGCTCCACCAGGGAGGACGTGTGCTTCTGGCAAGTCGTGCAGCACAGGTCCGGGAGTCCAACCTCACAGGAGCCATAGGAACTCAATGTTAGCTCTGGTCGTCTAGGGATGTCATCTTTATTAGGTCCTTTTTAGGTCAAGGCGAGGCAGGGGTGTGTGGACAAGCAGTAACTATACATGCTCCAGGGTTTTGCCCGTACGATGGTACCCTTTATATTCTTTAGTTCTGGTTTGGCTCATTGCAGTTGAGTTTTTTTTGGTCTGGATAGCACTTCAGGTGTAGTGAGGCGTTATGGGAGTTCTGGTGATTTCCATACAGAGCAGTGGTTAACAGGCATCTGGGTGGCAGAAATGGGAGGAGGCTTCACCCAGGCAGGAGCAGCGGGAACAGCCAGAGCACATGGTGCATGTCAGAGTGGATCACGCTGACTCGCAGCAGCAGCGTGGGGACCCCACAGCCAGTGACAGGGGCGCGGAGGCTGAGGCAGCCATAGACACC
>VWYE01017614.1:0-22424 GCA_013398995.1 Alaudala cheleensis | reverse complement strand
GGGGGGGGGGCGCCGGGCAGACGCGGGGGGGGGGGGGGGCGTGCAGGGGGAGCAGTCTTGAATCGGGGACCCAGGGGAGGCGGCTGTAAACACCCAGGGACCTGGACGGGGGGAAATGGCCTGGCTGGAGGGAAGCAGGCTTGGGGGGAGCAGCCCGCCAGCAGCTGTCGCGGGGGGAGGAGGGCAGGGNTATTAGGTCCTTTTTAGGTCAAGGCGAGGCAGGGGTGTGTGGACAAGCAGTAACTATACATGCTCCAGGGTTTTGCCCGTACGATGGTACCCTTTATATTCTTTAGTTCTGGTTTGGCTCATTGCAGTTGGGTTTTTTTGGTCTGGATAGCACTTNAACAGTTTAACCTTTAAAAAACAACCCTTTTAAAATACATAACTAGAAATCTCAACACAACATTCCAATCTTAGGGCTCCTGTGTAGCAACGTATTTGCTTGTTAAAATGAGTTAAGCTATTCTTTGTACCATCCAAACTCCCTGTGATGTTATCTGAACACCTGCAGTTCTGTTACTCAGGCCTCAGGAATTCATCAAGGCCGCTGTGAGAAAAACAGGACAAAAACAAGGCTGAGAGGCTTGGGAAAGCTGACCATCGAGAATGTAAACTTGAGACAGAAGTGGGCTTGGCATGGGAATGAATTCTGGCCAATTGGGGGGTGCATGCCAACCTCATGGTTGAGGAACCAATCAAGCAATATGTGTGAGTGTGTGCCTATGCTAGGCAGAAATCTATAACTGTTGCTCATGGTAAACAATAAATGGCTTCTGCAAAATCATATTGATTCGGAGTACGGAGGTCCATGTTTTCCTGCACTCCTGAACCTCGCCCATCTCAGCTGGGGCCTGCCTCTCTTCCTCTGCCCAGCAGCCGGTGGCTCTGGGTGGGGAAGCAGCTTAGCGGCAGGATGATAACAGCCACTGCGGCCTGATCCAACCAGGAGGGGATCTTCTCTCTCCTCCCCTCCCACTGTCCAGCAGCTGCCAGGCCTGGCCCTGCCAAGGCTACAGCAGTGGCAGGCGCAGATCTGGCCGCACCAGGACCGCGGGCCACACGGTGGAGTGGGGCTGGCACTACCAGCACCTCTTCCCGGGCCAGAAGAAAAGAGGGCCCTTCAATTCCTGACATGTGTGTTCACAGAGGTGCGTTCAGCTCTTCAATTGGTTTAAGAGGTTGTGGATATTCAAACTAGCCACTGATTGGTGTTGCCAGGCATGGAGTTAGCTGTTAGCAGCTTCTCTGCTTACTAAATGCCAATAAATGCAAAACCGGCACACCCACGACTGCAGGTTCCAACAACAGGCTCTACTCATAGCCCCAGACTGACCTCACAGCAGTGATTTCCTCTCCCCAGGCTCCTTCTTCACCAAGGTCCTTCACTAGCCCCTCCTCAGTAGCTAACCCACTCCCTTTTATCACATTTACCTTTATTGGATGTAGCTGTGACTCAACAGGGGCCAGGCTGTATTAGGTAATTAACACAGCTGTTACTTATCAGGAACTAGGGCACCTGTATTCCCTTCTCCTACAAGAGCATATCTGTGTCTTTGCGGAGATGGACTCAGTGGCTGGAATGAGGTTTTTTCTCCATCTCTATAGGAAGCTGTACATAAATAGCATGGTCAGAAAAGCCCACCAGCAGCTGACCAACTGATGTTCTGGAATGATTTTAACATGTTTCTCCCTATTCCCAGAGATCAGCCACCTGCCTGCATTAATGATAAGTTGTGTAGGAACAAGAGACGCTTATTCTTTGCTTAAAAGCTTATTGTAAGGTGAGGGCTACACTTTTGTAGAAGCTGTACAAGGAGCGAAGGTGGTAAGTTCTCTGAAGTAGGCTGGTGCTCTAGGTAGAGTTTTTGTACTTGACTTGAAAATCTAAGAGTCCCATTTCTGCTGAGCAGGCAGGGAGGGATTTCCCCAGGTGTTCTGTACCTGTAGGAGGTGAAGAGGTCTGATCTGGTGCCTTGTTTTAGGCCAAGCTGTAGTGCTGTATCTGAGGAATGTACCTGTGCCATGGAACAGAGAGATGCTACTTCTCAGAAGGAACCTCAGTGCTGCCAGGGCAGCTGGTTCTGGGAGTGCTTGGTTGCCATTCCCTTGGGCACAAGGTCAGTAATTCCTTGTGGAAGCCTTATTCTACTCCTGCTGTGATTTTGTAGTTGTTTTGTGAAAGCCAGGGACCTATTGCTGTGATATCCCAAACTTGGGATTGAACTATTTACTGGGAGAGGTCCACAGTCCTTATTGCGAGCCTGACAAACCGATAGACACCAATGTTACTTCAAAAAACCCATTCCTGTTGTGTTCTGCAGAAAATTAATTTTGATTGGCAGTTTTAAGGAGGTCACATTCAATTAGTTAAATATTTTATTAATTCCTTCTACTGTTTTATAAAGATTACTCAGATTTTTGTGCAATTTTAATCTTTCTGTTTTCTCAGAAAACTTTAGATGCTGCAAAAAGACAGAACCAATTATCTATCAAGCACTTGCATAATCCTAAAGTATACTTTTCTGTAAGTATATAATGACAGTGTGCACTTTTAAATAAATTCTTCTAGCAGTAACAAAGCTGAGGATTTGATAAATCTCACAGGCCAATTTCAAGTGAGCAGAAAGAGACAGTTTGTTACAGTCAAGTGATCTTAGGACCTGCTGTCTTTTTTTCTTAAAATACAAAGTATGAAAATTTAATGCTGTAATTTTATGGAGATGTTTCTATCTCAATTCATAGGGATTTAAATACAGCAAAGTAGAAGTATATAATCATTTTTGTGAAAAGAGCTTTGAAGTAAACCACCTACACTGAAGTAACTACCAGTCCTTGAAAGTTAGAGGAAAATGTAGAGATAAGTGCATGAAAAAATCTTCAGCTATTTTATACATATGAGCTCAAAATTCTTGGGTTTTTTTTTCCTCCCCTTCATCACTACAAAGTGGACTCTGGGTTGCATCTGATTTACTCATGAGTCAATTAGACACACAAGAATTTGGGTTGTAGAGGATGATTTTGGCTCCCTGTCAGACTTCTGTACTTGCTTTTTTCAGTCTGCAGCCTCATTTGTATGCTTTACACAGGGACACAAAGCATGGTCTGAGTGGGATTTTGGACAGAATTAATTAACATGGTTGTACTGCTCTTTATGTCTCTTAGGCAATGGAAATGTTCTGCATCTGCTAAGCCAGTATAAATAATGCAGGAAGTAAATAAATGACATATAAAGTCTTTTGAGTAAATATAGTGGCATGATTAACCCTTGATCTTTGCTGATACAGGCTGAAAATAGGCGAATTGAATTTGGAGCAAACGTGCTCCCCTGTCAGATCCCTGATCCTCCCTTCCTGGGGCTGCAATTTGGAGGGACACCTGCACCATTCACCTTTTCAGTGGTCTTGAAATGAGTCACAGCATGTAAAACCTGAGTGGTGTTCAGGGGATTGCATGTGCTGCCCTCTGTTAGTGTGTTCATTTTCATGGATGAAAGGAAACTGTGTTCTCTAGAAGTGATTTGACCTGAATAGGAAAGCACAAAGTTTCTGTTTAGATGTGATTTATTTTTCCTGCTGCTGCTGTACTCAAGCCAAGATATTGTCCTAAACTTTTAACTCAAATTTCTACCAAGAAAAATGACTTCTTATATTCCTTAGTTCTTCCAGTCCATCTTGCATGCTGACAAATGAGCCATGGTTTCCTTTTCCAGTGTAGCACTTCCAATAAAAGCCCTCCGAAAACTGGATGATGATCATGCCACTCAATGTTTTTCTGTATTTTCTGTGCCTAACTAGGTATTCAAATGTTGTCTTACTAAGTGGTTCTTAAAGTGTAGTAGCTGGTGTGAAAAATACTATTAGGACCTAGCTGTGCTGTTTTGCCAGTGCCTTGTTATCACCGGAGTATCTTAGGAGGATGTACTGGTTTGAAAGCAAAACAAGTGAGAGACTCTAAGTCAGAAATACAATTTAATAGGAAAACTATAAAATAAATGTAGTAGTAGAAGGAACAAATGAAAGGACCCTTGGCAGAGTCAGAATACAATCTGACACCCTGTTCGTTAGGGTAGTGGTAGCAGTCCAAATGAAGCAGTCTTGTTAAAGCAGTGATCTTGTAGAAAGATCTGGCAGCTCCTGTCCTCTGGGAATCCAGTCGGGCCATGTGTTGTCTAAAACTCCAGATTATACCCAGGTCAGAATGCTTGGCTCCTCCCCCCCGGGGAGCATATCTAACAATGTGATGATATCATTCTATGAGTCAGACAATGGGTCCTTGATTGCCCATCAAGCAGAGACAGCTCCTGAAGGGAGTTACTTGTGAATCATTGGGTAGTGCATTGATGGGCCAGTAACAGCAGATAGTTGGGAGGGAGGGGGCAGGGAAAACACTGCCCCACCTGGTTCCAACAACCCATGAAGATGGTAATAGAATACATACTTTGGGTTCATTGCAACCTAGGACAGAGGAATATTTACAGCAATGAGCATTAGCGGGTAGACTTTTTTGGAACGATCTAGCATTATTGTGTAATACTATGCAATATCTTTATCTGGCTCAAGTAAGTAAATAGTAGTTTGAGTGAAGCTTCTAGATTTATTGTTGTAGAAAAATGTCAATAATTACAGTGTAATGCGGCCAGATGTAATTTGTTTGACATAACAGTCTTGCACTGATGACTCGCTGTTGGGCGTTTGATGTTGGATTGTTTTGGTTTTTTTTTTTTAATTTTCCTTTTCTTTACTTGTTATCAGTGGAATTTTTCCCATTGTGTTGCTAAGAAGCACTGATGGTTGGGTGGTTTGAGACGGCCGGGAGGGGAAACTCCCTCACTCACTCAGAGTCTTCAGACGGTGCTGGTGTAGCTGCTGCTTGGGAAAAGAACGCATTTTTCTTGCTGCTGCAGAAGGCCAGTTTTGGTCCTGTTTCTTCTGGTGTGGGGTGAGCCTCTGCTCCTGGGAGCATCTGCTGAACTGGGATACCCCTGCCTCACTGGGGAACAGACCTGTCACTGCGCTGAGAGCGGGGTCACTGTTTGTCCCGCCCCCTGGCTGGTTTTAATTTTTGGCACGGCTTTGAGTCTTTTAGCTGCTCCGCACTCCCTGCCTGCTGAGATGTGGGATCCCTTCAGCCACAGCTCCGCAGTTTTCTCATCCATCCCTTCCATCCCTTCCCTTCTCGGACAAAGCCGCCATTCCCACCTGCTCCCCGATCCCGCCCCACAGAGCCCCCTGCAGCTGCCTGGGGATCATCACACCTGCCCTGTCCGCCAGGAGGCTGCAGCGCCCCTGCCGGCTGTGAGCGGAACTGCACTGAAGGGGAAAGTGCCGCGTTCAGGGAAGCTGTTCCTGGGTTCCTGCTTCTGTTTGTTATTAATGCCATAGTTATTGTTGTTTGTTTGTCTTATTATACATACTATAAAGAACTATTATTCCTATCCCCATACCTCTGCCTGAGAGCCCTTCAATTTTCTAAATTATAATAATTTGTAGGGACAGGGGGTGAATTCTTCATTCTGAGGGAGGCCCTGCCCCTCCCTATCAGGCACCTGTCTTTCAAACCAAGACACTCACCTATAAGCTGTAGCTACTTTAGGCTAAAAGAGAAAGGACTCATAATATCTTGTCATTATATAATGAGAGAAAAGGTGGGTCTTCTGTCACACTGTTGACTTTCCTCAAAGAAATTAGGAGTGCAGAAATCCAGCACAAGATGATGAGACAAAATGGTTTGTAGGAGACTAAAAAAGTTAAAGTAAGCTGAAAAAAATACCCAATTGTCCTTAAACTGGGTGAAATGGAAGAAGATAGTTTGATATGGATTTATTTACCTTTTCTTTAAAACAGTAAAGTAGCTCTCTTTCACCCTCCAATCACAGCAACATGACAGTAATATTGCAGTCTGATATTTATGGCTTTTCTAGCAGGCAAACTATGCACATTCTATTGCTTTTACGTAGTCTCTTCTATTGCAGTTCATGAAGAAAAATTATCTTGGGAATCAAAAATGGATAATTAATATAAACAAAAAATGCAATTATCCTTGCAAAATTAGACTATTTGGAGAAGATTGGGTTTTTAAGTCATGGAATGATTTCAAGCAGAAGAAGACTACAGTGTTGATTCCAATCTCATGTTAATTATCCTTTTCCCAACTTCTGAAAACAATTGATATTAGCTGCAATATTTAGATATAGACTTCGAACTCCTGCCTTGCAGAGCCAAATCTCTATCTAGAAATGAATGAGGTTCCCCTTCTGTGTTCAAATACTGACTAAATGTGGAAAACATTTACTGAATAAATCCATGCCACACTTTTTGTTTAGTTTTTTAATATTTTCACATTTTATTAGTCTTGAAAGCTTTTCACCCCCTTTATTACTCTATTCCAGATACCTGCAACTCCTTTCTATGTAATGTCTTCCACCAAATGCCTTTATTTGTACAGATCACCACTGGAAATATTAATTAGCACTGGATGCAGATGCAGCTGCACCTGAACTGCACTCGATTAACATTTGCAGAGGGTAGGCTTCCAGTTGGGTGTATGCAGCTGCATTCTTATGGTGACATTGGTAATGTCCCTTGGTATTTATGAGAACATAATATTGCGATAACACTGAGAAGCAGAAAGGAGAGGGGTTCTTCTGTCTGGGTGCCACAAAACTGAGAGTTCTTTCCACAAAGAAGAGTAAGACTGATTTGGTGTTGTATTTTTAATTGCTTTAAGGCATTGTGCAAATGCCTGCAACTTCAAAATATTCTGGAAAGTTAAGTTTACTTATTTTATTTAGTTTGGGGTTTGGGTGGCAAAGTTAGGGCATCAGAGATTCAGAGAAAGTTTCATTTAGCATTTTAAGTGATGTACTTAGAGTGGCTTAGAGAAGGACCATCTGGTGACTTGTGCAAAACTGACTTAGCCACATTATTCTCTAATTGATTCTTCTTGCGCAGGTGAGTAAAGCAAACTAATCAGACCCTGGTCTTCCAGAACTGAGTGTTTCTATCCCTGATCCAACATAGGATTTTAGCTGTCCCTCTTGAATATCTCCGAAGTTAGAGAAACTTTATCCTGCTAGAGGTGACCATGTGGCTGACTGGAAGCCTTTCACACTGCCGACAGTCCTAGGATTGTGAAGGGTCTTAGGTTTGAAAACAAAATCTTTGCTTTAGCTATTATAGAGACAGTTGTGCCCTAAGGGTGAATCACTGCTTTAGAGGCCAGGCAATATTTATTATATTATTTCCTCAGGAGTTACCTGGGAGTGTCTGTTTAATCTAGACCAGTGGCTTCAGAGGAGCTCTGTTATTAGATGAGTCCTGGGAATGTGCCCTGCAGTCTGAAATGGATGCTACTGCTTGGGAAAGGTGCCAGATTGTTTTAAATAGCTAAAGCAGAAATAATATAAAACTTTGGAAATGTCTCATGTATTCTAAACATTGTTAAATAATTTTAGTTGCAAAACTGGAAGATGAAATAAGGAGGACTTTTGCCTACAGCTAGGTACTTTGTTGATAGGAAAAGTCCTATATAGAATGATCAGTCAGCTTATGTATGAGCCTGTTGCTTAGCAACTACACCAGTAAACTTTCACTTCTCACTATATTTTCCAGATTTCATTAGATTCATCAAATAAAATTAACTTCATCTACAAAATACCTTGGAGTATAGAAAATGTGGTTTTCCTGTTATGTTATATGCATACTTACATCTAAGGAGCAACAGGTATAGCAGAAATGAATTTGTAATCTTCATGCAAACTGCTAGGATAAAGGCAGTTGACATCAGTAAATGTCAACTACATTTTCTGAAATAACATCTTCAGGTGTTTTCTACTATACTAATATGTTCAAGTGTAAAAGCACTTAGTCCTTGTCCTGGTTTCAGCCCAGCCAGCAGATCAGCCCCATGTGGCTGCTCATTCATTACCTCCCAGTTGGGATGGGGACAGAATTGGAGGCATAGCAGTGAGAAAACTCAGGAGCTGAGATACAGACAGTTTAATGGGTAAAGCAACAGCTGCATTTACCAGAAACACAGAATAAGGAATTCATCCCCTATTGTCCACGGACTGGCAGGTGTCTCAATGTCCCCATTTCCTTCTCCTCCCCCCAGCTCTGTGTGCTGAGCATGGCCCCACATGGTCTGGGATGTCCCTTGGGTCCCTTGCAGTCAGCTGTCCTGGCTCTGTCCCCTCCCAACTTCTTGGAGAAGACTTAATGACTAAGATAGAGAGGTTTCTCTAGGTGGTGATAAGAACATTCCTTAATAATATTTTTTAAACCAAGATTTATACAGTGAAGCTTGCACTGCAACCCTTTTTTCCTGAACTTATGGAACAAATGGTCTGGATGGTTTGGAAATACCTGTTTCACTCAAAAATAGAATGCAATAAATGTTCAGGAAGTATCTAAAAGATACACAGAAATTGTTACTGTTCTACTCTGAAAGAGTTTGAAACATTTTGAAGAACAGAATGCAGTGCAATTCTGTTTGAGGTTTATGAAACTGACACAGAAACAGTGATGCCTGAGACACTGTAAGAGGTGATATCCAAAATCAAACAAGTTTTGCAAGCCACCCTCATCAGAGGTCAATAGTATGTTTCTATTATGACAGCTGTTAAATTGGTTGAATTTAACTAGCTGAAATTAATTTGTTTCACTTTGCAATTATATAATAGACAGATCTGGCTCATATTTGGAAAGTCTCTTGAAAATCAGATCTTCTCAAAGCAAGATCCAGCAGTGCTTAGCATCTAGTACAACTGAAGAGGTCTGAGGTAGCCTCCTGATCTGTAGCAGAGAGAGGCTGGTGACCTTGAGACATCCTCAGTGGCTCCCTCGATGATTTCCTCTCCCTTAACGGGGATATTCCTTTTCTCTTCTTAGGGAAGGTAGAGCCACTGTGGCTGTTCACGCACCTCTTCCATAGGGAAGATGCTATGGAGCTACAGCACTTGAGCTAAATTTGCAGTTCCTGCATTTTACACTTCAGTGGCTTTAATTTAATCTTAAAATTTGGCAACTCTTTAGAGAACAGACAATTACATTTTCTGGAATAGTCGTTTGTTAAAACATTTACCAACATGTGCACAGGGTACAGGTTACAAACACTTCCTTCAGGAAATGTTTTTAGGCCATTCTTCAAGTAATTTTCAGGTTGTGCACTTAAAGGGAATTATTTCCTTTATCACCTAAGGGTCCTGAGATGTGGAATGCAACATTACAAAGAGAAGTGGCTTGAGTTGCTGAGACTCACCACCTACTTAAACTCAAGTAAGGCTGCAATAGCTTGATGGCTTTTCTACCTTTTCTTCCACCTCTATTGTTACTGTTATCCCAGCCAGATGGAATCCTGGTGTGGCTGGGGGCAGCTGCAGTTACTCTGTTGCATGATATGGCTGGGCAATGTGCTGCGTCTGCTGAGGCGCTGTGGGTCCTGCAGTTGCTCATAGGGAACTTGGCTGAGCTGAGCCTGAACCTAAGGGTGTATTTGAATCCATGCCTGGAGAAATGTGTGCTCTCTGCTTCCCTCTCTCCCCTCGGCTGAGCCATCAGAAATGGGCTTGAACAGCAGGGAAAATGGGTCATGTGGAAAGTTGCCACACACTGCCAGCCAGTAGTGGCTTGATGGAGTAATTCAATCTTGAGAAACTGTGGTTTGAGCCACTTTTAATGTTTATCCCTGAGTGGACGTGCTTAGTGAGTCTTAAGTGAATCCAGTGGTGATGTGTGTTGGAAAAATTTTAATTCTTCCCTTTGCTCAAAACTAATGGCACACACAGCAGAGATTTCATTTTGTTACCATGGAAGGTTTTCATAGCTCTTGCTGCCCAGATTATTTACATCTTTTTTACAATAAATATAGGAAAATACAGAAGTGCTTCTCAGCAAGGCAGACCTGGTGGGGTGTTAGTACTTCTACTGGGACTTCAGTGTCTGAGTGCAGAGCAGTGGGAAGATGAAAAGGAGCCAAAATAATCATTTGATAACATCTCTTACTCATGGGGACAGAGGCCTGAAAATATCATTCAGGCTTTGCAGTTCTTGCATCTTCGTCTTCTTAGCATTTAAATCAAACTATCAGTATTTGGCATCTTCATGTTTCTACAGATAATTACATTTAACATCTTTTATTTATGCAAGTCTTCAGGAAGAACTTCTTTGCATTTGAGTTATTTCTTTCTCCCATTTGTCCAAGACCAATCAGGCAGATAGAACTGTGCTTTTGTTAATTCCCAGCCTAATTTATCTTCTCTATTTTTTATCCTCACCAGCTTCAGTTTATTTCTTTCTTGGCTACAGAGGACTGTGATGAACTTGCAGTGAAAAATCTGAAACCAAAGACAGCAGTTAATCAAAACATTTATTCATTCAACCTAATTTCCTTTATTTTATTTATTTATTTAGATACCTGATATAGGAGTTAAAGTGATGGAACTAAATAACAGTGAAAGCAAATGATCACAGGGATAGTTCTGCTGATTCTCATAGCTCTTGTCTTGGGTTGATAGTATTTCATTAGTTTCATTTGAGATCCTGTGTGACAGCATAATTATGATAAAAGACTTAGCTATGTGGCATAAAATTATCTGCCAATAAAGCCTCAAAGACAAGGTCACATAGAGTACAAGTGTCTTCAAAATTATGTTTCTGGAACTAAATGTTCTAGCTACAGGAAAAAAATAAATCAAATAGAATTTTAATTTTTTACACCATCTCTAGCAGCTGCGAAGCAGTTCACCAAAATGGTTTCTCTAAAACACTTTAAAAAGCCATTGATATTAATTATTTTTGTTCATGCAGGGCAATATTAAAAATCACCTTTGTGAATATGAAGCTGCGAGTTAAGAAAGCAGTAAACAGTTTTTCAATCATCTACTACATTTGGTAGGGCAGTTTCAAACCTCCTGTTCCTGAAAAACAAAACCAGGCTCTGATCCTTTTTATGGGGTTAATATACATAGCTCCTGAGCACAGGTGCCTGTAGCTAGTAATATACTTTATGTGGGCTTTGCTCTTTCTTGATTGTATCCCAGAATATTTTCTTTACTTGTTTAGTCCCATATGTTATTAGGATAGCTCTAATATTGCTTCTGTGTAGGGCCACCTTGTCAATCCCTGTATTAATAGAGCTCCTGATATAAACACCAGGTTTTTATTGATCTCCATTATATAAAAAAGAAGAAATTCCCCCTTAGAACTTCATGACCATTAATGCATTTGCAAGACAGCCAGCAAAACTGTTAGAGTATCTGACATGTGTTTAAGTTCTGTTCGCAACAGCACAGCAAGGCATGTCCTGTGCCTGGCTGCATATCTAGTCTCTGGAGCCAGATCTGTGGGACCTTGAAGGAGCCACTCCCAGGCTGCCCTGGCTGCTCTGGGACAGCCCTGTGCACCTGTGCCCCACAGAGAGGCCAAGCAGCTGCCCTGGCACTGGGGGACTCCTCAGGGTGATGGTTAGGGAAGTCCTTCGGGGGCTTACACAGAAAGGCTGCCCTGTGCTGCGTTCTCTATCAGTCCCCTTGCCCATTAAATGAGAGCACGTGGCAAGGGCTTTGATCAACTGTGCCTTTTTATGAGGTGTCTGGAGATCCCTGGATGGTTTCTGCAGCATCACAAAATATTTGCTGTTGATGTTTCTGGAAAATGAAATAAATTTTATAAAAAAATAATTATAACGAGGGGTTTTGAAATTGAAAGAAATATTTGTGCTTGTTTTCTGACACAGAGAAGTGTGTTGTTGCATCTCCTGTCTTCTTGCAGGAGATAATGTATTTTATTTTGATCAAGATTAATTTTGAGATCTTCCTTGATTACCTTGTATATATGTTTGTCTTTATATCTCTGTGTGTATATACATGTATGCTTATTTTGTGGTTTATAGCAGCAACTATACTAACTCTGTAAGTAAGTGATTTCTAAGGCTTTGTTCTGTTATTAGGTTTTTTATTTGTTACTGCTTGTCCCAGGGTGACTTTGTGATGTTTGTATACCCAGTTGTCTCTTCTGTTTGTGTTAGATATTGTATCTCTACCTTTAGGACTGGTTCCAAAAATGAAAGAGGGAGGAAAAAAGAAGCGTGCAGTTTGTTTGCAGACACAGCACTCACTCCTACACATTCTGCTCCTGGACTGTAGTGCCTGCAGCATGGACAAACAGCAAGACAAAGATCTTCTTTGCTTTTAGTTGATTTTTAACTGGCATAGTGCGAGAAGTTCCTCAGACTGTTTTTTTTTTTCTTTTTCTTAAGACTGTTTAAACCAGCTCTGGACTGAAAACACACAGGAGTGCCGGGAGCTCATACCTGCAGCCCACCGGGGCCTGGACCTCGGCATTTTCCAGTGCTGGAGGGACTCATAAGAGACTGAGCAAGCTGAGCTCCCATGGCAAAGACTTTCTCAATTTTGCCAGGTTTTATTGTTTCATATTATTCTCTTTTTATGCTAAACACTTTCTTTTTGTTAAAGGTTTGTTAAATAAATAGTCTTTTTCACTTTTCTCTAAAACGATTTTTTCCCAGACTAATTAAGGGAGGGGCCGTTTAGGTTTGCCTTCCAGAGAGACCCCATTCAGAAGTTTCCTCCCAAATTTGCCCTGCTTTCAAAACAGTCCTTGTTAATGTATTCTTCTTTCCTTTGCTTTTTTTTGGCTCTTCTTTCAAAATCTAACTTTTTTTCAATTCTATATAACTACTTCTTCCTTTGGTTGCAGTGTTTTTTTAGTCTCTGCACTTTGACACTTCCCATGTGAACCTGCATTCATTGCTTCTGCTCCTGCCTTATTGGAAATGAAAGGTAAAGGCATGTAGCACAGGTAACTCCAGGTTCTTTGCTGATGGGGAAATGCAGGCAATTAAAAGCTTTAGATGACTCTATCAACAAGTCCTTCTCCACAATCAAGAGTGATTATTTCTCTGATGTGGTGGTGCCGCTGTGTCTTGTTGCCCTGAAGAAAGCGATAAGCGCACAAGTGGAACATGACAGTTTGATGGAGGTAATGGTTTCTCCATGTGAGCTTTCTGATTTTTATTTTGCTCTTATTTTTTGGCCTTGAGCTTGACTCTGCACTTCACTGAGAAACTGACATATTCATTCATTAAATGTGTGTAATGTTCAATAGTTTTAGTTAAAAATGTCTTTGAAATAGGAAAAGCCTGTCTTCCTGTAAATAGCAAAGAATTCAAGGCAAGGAAGCAACCTCTTTTCTATTCTGCACCAGAGCAGAGAATAAGACCTCTTTCCTGATCCTGAACAGGAAGAAATTTTGTGTAGAGATGGAAAAAGTTAGATAGTGGGGCTCATTCAGTGCAACCATAGTAATGTCTTCCTGAAAAAGG
Source organism: Alaudala cheleensis (assembly GCA_013398995.1). NCBI lineage: Eukaryota > Metazoa > Chordata > Aves > Passeriformes > Alaudidae > Alaudala > Alaudala cheleensis. The sequence goes on along the minus strand of VWYE01017614.1, from coordinate 9,080 downwards.
CAAAAGCCTTCCATAAAATGGGACCTGGTTTAGCTGGGATTTAGTTGTACAAATGGCTAGTCTAGTTCAAGGCATAACTAGTCTTTCCAGTGTTAACTTTTACCTTTGAAATATGTTGATTGCCTAGTTGATGTAAAAAAGTAGAACAATTTGATCACAACCCCTTACCCCTTCCATGCCTCCACAAACCCTACAAAACAAACAATCACCACCTTCTCCCTGCTGTCTTGGCAGTGTAAGACCCAATCTGGTGAAAGAGAGAAGGTGTCTCTTCTCTTTAATGTCATGGGAGCAGGGAGCTGATTTCTTCTGCTCTAGGTTTTTTCTATGCTCTATGGCCAACTCTATGTTCGGTTATTATTTAATTTTTATTAATAAAGACTTCTAAATAACAGGAAAAGGCTAGCAATGGAGAGAATCGGTTTACTTCTGCTTGTGATCTTTGTGTTCTATTTGGAATTATGTTCCCAGCTTTAATTGTGAATCCTAGTTTAGGTATATTATATCCCTTTTCCTTATTTGCATAGAAATTACATTCTAACAAGTAGCAAGGTTTTAATATTCTGCATTTTTAAAAGAAAGTGTATTTTTAAAATTTATGCCAGTGTGCTTTTCCCCCTACAAGATTTGGATCAGTACACTAAGGATATGGGGTCTGCTCTCTGATGGACTCCAATACATTTCAACAGGTGTTCTTTCAACAGGAGGAGAGCAAGAAATAAACTCAGGGCTTCATCTATATGTCAATGTCAGGGCTGTGATACCTTTATGGCTTCTTGGTCTAAACTTAGCCCAGTGTGATTTAGGGCTTTTGTGATTTAGGGCTGATGCTGGTCCCACTCTGACTGTGAGGGCTCATCACGGCACTGAAAACCCAGCAATCAGTATTCCCCAAGGAAATTCTGGTGGCCTGGGGTGCTTTTAGTTTGAAATTGTACATTGCCAGCTCAGTGCTTATGATGCTGGAAGAAAAACTTGTCCCAAATGGGTCAAGACAAGATTGATTTTACTCAGTATCTCAATGGCAACAGTGTCTGTAAGTAGACATGCAAGGAAGAGTAAAAGCACAGCAAGCAAGTACCTCTTTCCTACCTTCAGCTACATTTATCTCTGTGGTTCTCCTGAGCTGGTGGTGGTTTCGACCTCTTAGCTAACTTGTAACAGAAGTATTTTCCATAAATGTGAGCCTTTGTTAGCTTTTAGTGTCTACAAACTATTTTCTCAGCATGCAATACATTTTTATGTGTGTTGGGCCGAGCCAAGACCTCCTTGGCTCTAACCTGTGTCACTACCCATTTTTTCTAATTTTTCGGTAGATATGAAGATCATAATGCCTTTGATTCTATCCCAGCTCTTATTTTTATATGCAATATAAACAGCTCCCACCTTCTGATACATAACAGAGTGATTGAAGCATGTCGCTACCTACCCAGCAGATCAGATTTTCAACTTCACTTGACTACTCGGGTCAAGTGGGTTTAGTGCTAGCATATTTGTTGTTCATTTTGTCTATTTATTGTACATCTGATCCTGCAGTTGCTTTAGTTCCAGATGTATCTTTCCAATTTCTTTCACAGTGAACAACACTGTGAAAAAATGGGTCAGTTCCCCCATGGCAGCCCAGTCCTCTGAATGCTCTTTGTGCCCTGGATCTTGGGTGTCTAATGGGCCTTTGGTGCTTCCAATGAGGAAGGATTTCATTTCAGTTTTTGTTCCTTTTTGCTTAGCTGACATTTTGCCAGTCTTGGTGTAGTTTTGCATTTGATAAATTAGCCATTTAATGTTTTCTTCATTTCAATGCCATTTCAGCTTTTTTAATCTGTCATCTTGCTTCTTAATACCCCACACTGTGCTGATCAGCTACTCTAGTTTCCTGCTTGTTCTCCAGCTACTTGCCAGGGCAACTTTCACTGGCTCAGCAACTCCAGCAAGCTACCCTTCAGCAGTCTTCACCACTGTCTCTTTGTATTCAAATCTTTAAAATGTCATTTTTAGCTGCTTTTCGGCAAGTTTCTTAATTTTTATCTAATCTGCCTTCCTGAAGTTGAGTGCCACCAAAGGGCTGGTTTCCTTTTAATTTTTTTTATTGTTTCTCTTGCAGGAGATACCTCCAGCTACTTTGTGGTCACTTCTGCAAGTGATGGTTTCTAGTTTTGTGATTCTGTTTGACCTGTCCTGACTTAGGACTAATGAGGGTCTCACATCCTGCTTGTGAGCTCTCAGGGAGCCTGCTTCACTCCATTACTGGAGCATCTGAGCAAATGATCTTGCCCAGCTTGTGAACAGTAACTGAAGCCTCCCCGTTGGCCATTAGTTTATTACACTTTCTGATCTCTCCTGGCATCCTGTGGTTAGTGTAGACCCCTGCTCAGCTAAAGGGTAATATAGACCCATCCTTTGTTGCTGTTCTAGGCAAGACATTGCAAGTCTCATGGATTTTGTGGTACATGCTGAGATGTTTCCACCCTTACATCTCCTTAGCCTACCATATTGCAGTACAGGTCGCTCATTTTCCTGTCTTCCCTGGTTTTGGATGTTTGTAGGTTTGGTTTTTTTTCCTTTTATAATTCCTTTTTTATTATTGATAATAAAAATGCCTTGCTTACTGTCTTCCTTTCCCCAAATTCCTCATTCACTTTGTTTGTCAGTGCCTTCACTTAGCACTAGACAGTGCAGTTCCTCAGTTTCATATTTAAGATACAAGAATCTCTATCAAATTGGACATTTTGTTAAGCAACTCAAAGTAAGTTCATTTGTTATGAATTGTACTCATGCATTGAAAAAATTTGTGCTGCTTCTGCATTGACTCAGAAGCTGAGTCTGTGTCCTCAGTAACTCCAAAGCATTTCACACTTATTGCTCTTTTAATTTGACACTTGGGCTCATTTTTTATCCTCTTGACTTTGCACTCAGGCTTTCAAAAGTGTGCAAAGATTTTTTTTTTTTTGACTTCTCAAAATTTTCAGAATACTGTGTTTGATTTTAATTGATCTATGGAAATTTAAAACATTTGACCAGACCCAAGGTCATGGGCTCTAAAATCCATAGACGTGTTAAAAATATTGGCAAGCTCTTAGTGACTAGCTCTTAGCAGCCAGTGCTGTGCTTCTGGCAGGAAAGACCACACAAACAGGGATACAGCTGCTCTCTCCAGAGATTTTCCCCTACTCTGCCTTCTATCTCCCAAGAAATATGTTTATATCTAATATCAAAAGGTGCAAAATGGGTAGATTAATGATAGTGGTAATTTACCACACATTTTTGTACATTTTATCTGCTCACTTTTAATTCCAGTAAAGGATCTATATGGAGAAACCCTCTTATGCTAATCTAGTTTCTTCAGTGCTTTATATCTTGGTACAAATATATTTTAAAGTACAAAATGTAATGGTATTTGCCATGAATAAAATTCCAAAGACCATATTCATAGATGCCACTGGTTGTGGAAAGATCTGTCAAGTTGATTCCTTTCAACACCATCAATGCTACTGTTTTAATTGGATATCTTCCAAATATATTCCCATTTTAAAGCTTAACTGTTGTCTTTCAGTTCTTTATAACTGAATGGGAAATAATTTTGTATCAGTGAATTTAGGTTATTGTCTGTAGAAATTGAATTTTCTTTTTTTCAATTTAGCAAAATACCATTAAGAATTAATTTATGACCCAGCTACATTATTGAATCATAGAGCTATGAAGGAGTGTTACAGTCTGGGTATTCTTTCCAACAAAGTTTAAAAGATAATTTTAAAAGCCCAGACATTTTGCTCTTTCATTGCACTATAACTCATATATATAAATGTGATTTAGGGAACATGTTTTTACAGAAGGTGCTGAGATAGCAAAATATGCAATTCCTGATAACAATGTGACACTGTGTGTACAGGGTGCATTTTTGCAGCTCATAAGCAGGAAATGGAAGAAAGGATGATTAAAGCCATATAAGCAAAATCGTACCATCTCTTAGTCTATCACTGTATTGTATGGACCTTATAAATTTGTTTTGGTCTCTTTTACCTATTTCTAATCTACAGTCAAGCAGAATTACCTCCCAGGATCTGACATTTGTTCTGTGTTGGAAAGGTTTCATTTGTGAAGAATGAAGTGCTGTTTAGTGGTAATGTTACATGTCTTTAAGTTCCTTAATTTATTTTTTTACTTCATCAACATTTAAATGGGAAGTGGGATCTCCTTCAGGAGTTCCAACAAGTGTCTCAGAGCTGAGGAGGCAACGCCTCCCTCTGCACTGCTGCTTTTGGAGAAAGGAGAACTCTCAGTCCTTTCATCTTCAAAAGCCTGTTTGACTTTTATGTCTGTTTTGTATGTCCATGAAATTACCCCATCTTCTGCTGAGGAGGAAATATTCACTGGAGTGTTTTGTCCATACTAAAAGATAAATCCATACTTTGTAAATTGCTCTTCTCTTATTTATCTGCCCTGAGACTTAGAGTTTCATGCATGCAAGGTGTGTGTAAAGTGCTGCATAGTGGCAATAGTAGTGCATCACCCAGATGTGTGAACAGCTCCAGGGGTGTCAGGCAATGTCTTAAACTGCATTTAACTCGAGAGTAACTTATAGTGGCAGGATTTCTGTCTAGTGCCTGCTGGCTCCTGGTGCCTAAGAAACTGGGCTGATTTATGTTCAGTACCTGGCCCCGTGCTGCTGTTTCAAATCTTTTTCACTGTGGATTGTGATCTGGATGTTAGTTTATCAAAGCTGGGATTGACAGGTTGCAGTGTTAGAGCCAAGCTAAGAGAGTCTCATGAAGAGGGGTCCATTCATCTTGTGAGATTGCATGTAAATATTCTGTGCTCTATAGCTTTAGCTAGGTGACTGTATTATCTCATTAATCATTGTGAAAGGACTTCTGTGTTGTTGTCTCTTCTCAAGGATAGACAAACATTTACCACTTCTGTGATCAATAAATGAGTTATTGGCAACTAGTGCCTATAAACTGAGGTAGCAGCATTGCTGTCCACTTCTTTTGTTGGCTGCCTTGTGCAAGATCTGCAGGTGGAAAGAAAGCCCGGGGCTTAAGAGCTGGCTGAAATGCGACCTGCTGCATTTGAGAAATCTAATTTCAAAAATAAATTGAGTTTGGACTTAATGTCTTACTGGCTCCAGGCAGCGATTTTCTATCCTTTCTTTTAACCTCTCCAGGTATTGATTTTTTTTGCAGTAACAGATTTAACGTTTGCTTTGAAGCCCTGCATTCCTTCCAGCTGTGGAGCCCTGCATTCCTGCCCCGCGGGCTGTGCAGGAGCAAGGCTGTGTGGTGGGAAGGGCCCCGTGCAGCACCTTTCTGTGGGCTCCAGTGTGCTCCTCCTGCACTGGGGGCTTGCTCAGGCTGGGTACTCCCACGTTATCCAGATGGAAAGGAGCTGAGCAAAATACTTCTCTGACCAGTGGCTTTTTCTGGAGCTGGTAACTTATGGCACTTTTAAATCACAGGGTAGCTGCTCCTGCTTCCCTGCATACAAATAGTCTATCCAAGCAGGTGTTTTTGTTTTTTTTTTCCATCAGTAGTTTGTTTCCTGTTCTCCATTGTATTTTTTCTCCCTAGAGGAAGCCTACTTAGCACTTTTATCCATGCTTTAAATTAGCCAAGTGAAAATTCCTATTTATGGCAATTTCATTTTCCTCATGTGCAATCTCTTTCTTACAGTGTTGTATGGTTGAGCTTAGCCAAAGGGATAGGTGTCTTTCACATCTCTTGTCTCTCCGTACAAATTTTAAGGAAAACACAAACTGTCAAAATAAACTTGCACGATGATGAAATTTTTCTCCTAAAGACAACAGAGGAACTCAGAGTTCCAAAATAAATGCCGCACAAAGATCCTTAATATCCTGGAATATGAAAAGAACACTTATACTTACAAAGGAGAAATGTTACAATCAAGTTTGAATAAACTGATATATAATGAATACAGACAAAAAACCTTGGGGAATGTCTAAGAGATGACTGACAAGATGTAGTAGCTCATTTTCCACTAATGCAAATTTAAAACATTTCTGACAGATTTTTTTTCTACTGAAAATTTAGTGTTCTGGGACAATGATTTTTGATAATGGTAGTGGATGTTTAGTGTAGCCTTTCAAAATGGACAATATGTGCTTTATTTGTTGAACTGAAGAGATACGCTTTCTGCTGCTGCTTTAGTTTGGTTTTTTTTTTTTTTTTTAGGTATTAAGGAAAGCCTGTATTGTATGTTGAATTTAACAGTGATAAAGTTGTCTAGTTGTCTGCATTCTTTATGCTGAGGGACTTTGTTGATTTGGGGGATTTTTTTTTTTTTGGTGGGTTGATGGGGGTTTTGTTTGAGGGGTTTGGGGTTTTTTCCTTCTTCCTTTCATAGCAGTTTATATAAATCAGTTCAGAAGAGTAAGCTGCTGGAGAAGATGCCCCACTTGGCTATCCCAGCAGAAGGTTAATTGTGTCCACAGAAAATAAAACTCAAAGAATAAATGCCTTGTGTTTGTAGGGCATCCATGTGTGAGCACTAAATTATTCTTACTCTGAACTCAGATCACTAGGCTATAACCAAAGCTGAATGAAAAGGAAAGTATTTCTGTTTTTAGTCATTTCTGGCCACAGAGATGACTCCAGCTTGTACAGCTGCTCAGGTCAAGTCATAACCTCCAGTTTTTCCCCTCAGTGGCTGTGATGATCAACCACGTGGTGATGAGACTCATTTTGATTTATCTTTCCTAGGCCGTTTTATCTTGAAAAATATGTCTGGGACATGAGTTCTAGCTCCATGCCTGCAATTGAGGGCCAGGAGGGCAGTTTGGTGAGTCAGCCACTTCCTGCTCAGTGTTCTTATGGATAGTTTTCAGATTTATCAAATGCCCTTTTTTTTCCATGCACTTGTGATTTGACATTTAAAGGCCATATTGTCTGAATTAGGGAAATCACTGGTTACTGGAATGAGAAATGAGCTGAAATAAAAATTGATCAGTAATTAGGAAGGTTAATCTACTCATGGCAGAGAGTCTGAGATTTATCCTGATGTAGTGCTATTCAGTTAGTGTAGATATAAATAAAGCAAGTTGGAAAAAAATCTCAGAAATAAGTCCTAGTTACCATGACATGGATTGGGATCATTAGGCTTGTCAACAGGAATGGATATTTAGCAGAATAAAAATTCTCTTTGTTATATAAATTCTCTAATTTTATTTCATACTCATTTTTCAGCTATGGAGTCTCTGCTGAGTTGTATCCACATCTTCCCTACCACAACCCCATAAAAAACCATCTTAAAGACCTAAAAATAGGAGGGAGAGAATATCAAAGACCTTCCCTTTGCCCTGTTGAGGAACTATCTCCATTGCAGAGATTAGATTTCAAGCAGAAATGTAGGCATCATTTTTTAAATAATTCTTTTCTACAGTTTGGCATGCTAAATATAAATGTAGATATGCTTTATGACAAGAATATTTCTCCTAAGTATGTCAGAAGTATATGGTTCTGTATTTGAAATTAAAGTAGCCTTTGGCAAACTGTCTGCATGGCTGTGATAAGGAAACACATGGAAGCCTTAGCTGGGTTTAAAGACAGTGTGGTCAACTGTATAAGTCTCTACTATCCACACACAAGACTTTATGGTATCTTCTCACTCTGTTTTTGTTTGTCATTTGCTGTACAGTTCAAATCAAAATGAAACATTAAACTGGAACAAAAAATAGAAGAGGGAGCCACCCCAAACAGTTGATTTTATCAGGCGTGGTGAGTGGCATTAGCAGGATACCTATGGCACAAAAGCAGGTCAGGAGTGTGGCCTCTGCCAGTCCCTGGTCACCCCCATCCCCCTGTCCCCAGGGACTCACGCCTGGCATCAGCTTGGGGACAGTGCTCAGGGTGCCTGGGGGGCTGTGGGGCTGCTGCCAGAGGTGTCACTTGACACTCTAAAAATGAGGCTGAGACACCAATGGTTTTCCTTGTTATCTGCCAGCGTCTTTGTTTTCTGACTAGGGAATGTTTCTTTAGGTCCTCTGTTTATTCTCAGTCCAGAAATATATTTTATGCTCAGGGCCGGGAACTGTTGGGAGGTTTCTGTCCTGTTTTTTCTTTGCTTTGTGTCACATTTCATCTGCAGCTATAGTTGAGTGAACTTCAGGTTACTGAACAGTAAATAGAAGTTGGAAAATGCTGAGGAACTTAGGTTAGAAAATTATTCTAAACTTCAATACTTATTTGAGCAAAATGGTATCTTGGCATTGCCAAACCTCATAGATGGGGAGAAGAAAGGAGAGAAAGAAGGAGAAGGCATAACAAAAAACCAAAGGGTTTTGAATTTGAACAGAAGTCTTGGCCTGAAAATTTTTAAGTGCAGAAGGATTTTATTGCCTCATACATGTTTTATGAAGTAAGTATAGTTTCTTTTTTTCAGATTTTTTGAAGCTATTTATGTTTTTCCTTTCTCTTATCATCCTATTATGTCAAGTTGCTTTGGACAGCTAGATATTAGCCATGATGTGGTATATCTCATTTGGTAATAGTGATCCTTTTACAACACATAAAGGATGTAATAGAATGAAGTATGCTAATTGGAAATCAGAATAACACGTCCATGACAATTTAATTTTACTAGTGTGTAACAAGACTCTAACACAGGGTCAAAACTGGCATAGAAGTTTTGTAGTCTAGGTTCCATGGAAACGTAGTGAAAAATGGGCCTATGATCTAAGTGCTCATTCCCAGAGGTGCAGCCTTGGTGGAGGACAAGCAGGGGATGCGTTGTGTTTCCTCACAGGCACTGAAGCATCAGCACCTTGGTAGAGCTCTTTGGGGGTGAGGCATTTTGCCAAGCCACCAGGAAGGAAAGGGAGGATGCCCAGGGTGGCTCCCTACTTACCACCCCTCATTGTGCATTTTATTTTGTGAAAAAGGAGGTTCACTTTCCTGGTAAAATTCAAAAGGTTTCGTAAACAGACAATAGGAGACAGAAAGAAAGCAAAGGCTACATGGCTGGGGTGCTTGGCATTCAGCCAAGAGCTCCCCTGTCAGCTCTGGAAGTGCACTTTAAATACTTTTCTTGTTGCATAGTCGTGCTTTCCTAAAAATTAGTTTTATGTATTC
>VWYE01017613.1:0-10654 GCA_013398995.1 Alaudala cheleensis | reverse complement strand
TACAGGAACAAGGAAGACTACCTGAACAGCAAGCACAACTATAGCTACCAGGTCAAAAACTAGTTCCTCCTTCCATACCTACTTCCTCTCTGATTTTAGCATCTGGTGAATATTCTCAGATCCCAGTCTGTACACCAGTATCTGTTTAAACAAAGGTCTGATGCTTCGCCCTGGGACAAAAAATGTTAAGCAAAGGACTGGAAATAATCTACCCTGAAGGAACTCTACCTGCTTTGAAACATTGGCTTGTTGCCGAACTGGACAAGCTTCCACGGATAGTGGGCAGGACATGAGGGACAGTGAAGAACCTTGAGTAGGCAGCTGCAGGCACAGTGCCCACACTGCATGTCCTGCTATGCCATGAGGTGCTCCTGTACTGAATTTCCAGCACTGAGGAATGGACAGTTCCAAGGCACTACCCCACATCCAGCAGCGCCCAGGAGGGAAGATACAGCAGGGCCTTCACACCATAGGAGTGCTGGAGCACCACCCCAGACCCTCCTGCTGCTGACCACAGCAGAAGAGCTGCAGGACCAAGGGTGAAAGCCTTGTCCTTAATATAGCTCTCCTGCAGCCATAGTGGGGTGGGAACCCACAGCCTGCACCCGTGATCCAGGGCTGTGTGATCTGACAGGGCACACGGGAAACAGCTTTGTACAAATGAGGGGCAGAGAAGGAAAGAACAGTGAGATGACCACCAGGTCATCCACATCCAGGTCCCAGGAACAAAGTGCTCACAGTGAGATCAGTGCCCTGCACCTGCTGCTTGGCAGCACCACAGCTGTGGGCTGACAGGACACACTGACGGATGCACCAGCAGTCAGGCACATGTGTTACCATAAAGGTGGGATGGACATTTGCCCTTTTTCAATGTGTGATGCCAACACTTGGCTTTTTCAAGCCCGGGTAACAAAGGTGCAGAGAATTCCCTTTGTCAATGACAATTCAATAGCAAATCCCCTATGTTCTGCCAAACAACGCACCCTCCAAAACTCTGACAGAATCCCACAAGGTGACAACAGCGTAACACTTTTCAGAAACAAGTTAATACCTGTCCAGCAAAGGTTCATTTTGGTTTCCAGAGTTGTTCTCATTCAAGATTGAGTCAATTACTGACACGGGGTCCTCTGGAGCATTTGGCTGTGCAGTGTGGAGCTCCACAGCAGTTGTGCCTATTTCACTGGATTTGCTGATATCGTTTACAGGAACTGATGGGATAGGTTCTGCACAATTTAACTCACTTGGCTGTGATACTTGACAAAGAGGCAAGCCAGGATCCAGAGCTGCCTGTGGCTCTCTAAAATGTGACCCAAACAGAAACAACACACAGGAGAATTTATCAATTGCATTACTGTTCATTTCAGCTTTAGTATCCCAAAGCTTAGTAAGATTAGATCAGTCAAGGATTCAAGGTAAAAACTGGTCTTTGGAAAAAGCAGCAAAGTGGCAGATGAAGAATCTCTTACTACAGCTTATACAGAGACCATGTATTAGAACAAAACATCTCTTTTTCCCAGGCAAAAAGCAGCAATATAATATATAGGAATTAGGCAGGAGGGAAACTCCTAACAGACAGACTCTGGAAAGAAAAGATTCCAAACCAGTCCATATTTCATCTGGGTATTAACAACTAAATGGGTTTGCAGTAAAATCTACTGCCACAGAGAGAATGCCTTCCTTAGGATATGCTTAGTGAGAGCAGTACTGCAACTATGCATCTTGATTTGTTAGCAATCTGTATACATTTTGGATTATTGGAAAGCTATAGATGCACTCAGGTCCCTGTTCAGTTGAAAAGTCAAGTATGTGTTCATCTGTTAAACAGACAGAAAAGCCTCAGCAAATTAAACCTGCAATGCCTATCCGCGTGACAGAGTCTCCAGGGACTCCTGAAGACACATGAGCTCTGACAATGACCAATGCCACCTGCTGTAGAAGGAGAGCCTACAACAGGCCTGTCATGCACAAATAGACATTCTGTTTCCCAGAATCCAGATGGACCACCAATATTAACATAACCACATAGGTTAATTAACAACCCAGGCATAAATACTTCAGATACTTTGGACATACATGGCTCTGCCACTTGTGTGTGCCACAGCAAGGAGGCCATTGGTGGCATTTTCCAGGCTGTCAGTGATATCTCGGATTATCAGACCTGAACCATTTCCATCCTCTTCGTCTGCACCATGTTCAGAAAAAGCCATCTGCAGATACAGCACAGAATGAGTAAAACCACAGGCTCTGACCTTCTGTTTCTTCATACTGAAGCCCCATTCTCCTTGCAGCTTCTCCTTCCTGTTCACATTTCATCTGTGACCAGCTGCACTGATTTGTATGATTTTACAGCCAGAGTGTTGCTCTAAAGCTATTGCTAATTTCAAAAGGGAGAGCATTTGATTACCAGGTTAGGGTATTTGCAGCTACAAGGAAGACTGGTATCACTGTGTGTCATCCTGTCCAACNATCTCTTACTACAGCTTATACAGAGACCATGTATTAGAACAAAACATCTCTTTTTCCCAGGCAAAAAGCAGCAATATAATATATAGGAATTAGGCAGGAGGGAAACTCCTAACAGACAGACTCTGGAAAGAAAAGATTCCAAACCAGTCCATATTTCATCTGGGTATTAACAACTAAATGGGTTTGCAGTAAAATCTACTGCCACAGAGAGAATGCCTTCCTTAGGATATGCTTAGTGAGAGCAGTACTGCAACTATGCATCTTGATTTGTTAGCAATCTGTATACATTTTGGATTATTGGAAAGCTATAGATGCACTCAGGTCCCTGTTCAGTTGAAAAGTCAAGTATGTGTTCATCTGTTAAACAGACAGAAAAGCCTCAGCAAATTAAACCTGCAATGCCTATCCGCGTGACAGAGTCTCCAGGGACTCCTGAAGACACATGAGCTCTGACAATGACCAATGCCACCTGCTGTAGAAGGAGAGCCTACAACAGGCCTGTCATGCACAAATAGACATTCTGTTTCCCAGAATCCAGATGGACCACCAATATTAACATAACCACATAGGTTAATTAACAACCCAGGCATAAATACTTCAGATACTTTGGACATACATGGCTCTGCCACTTGTGTGTGCCACAGCAAGGAGGCCATTGGTGGCATTTTCCAGGCTGTCAGTGATATCTCGGATTATCAGACCTGAACCATTTCCATCCTCTTCGTCTGCACCATGTTCAGAAAAAGCCATCTGCAGATACAGCACAGAATGAGTAAAACCACAGGCTCTGACCTTCTGTTTCTTCATACTGAAGCCCCATTCTCCTTGCAGCTTCTCCTTCCTGTTCACATTTCATCTGTGACCAGCTGCACTGATTTGTATGATTTTACAGCCAGAGTGTTGCTCTAAAGCTATTGCTAATTTCAAAAGGGAGAGCATTTGATTACCAGGTTAGGGTATTTGCAGCTACAAGGAAGACTGGTATCACTGTGTGTCATCCTGTCCAACCCACTGCCTCTGTCCCTGGGGAGACTTACAGCTTGGCCACTCTCCACAGGGATGCGGACATACTGACGGCTGTACTTGGAGGGTGAGGCACCTGCAGCATCCGTGAGAGACCTGAGACAAAGCACAGCTTTAGTACATCCTGACTGCCAGAGGGAAGAGCTGCAGCAGTGCCAAAGACAGGCAGTCACGGTCATCATTCTTGCCCTCCCAAGAAGCCTGGCTTTTGGGAACACATGTCAGGAAGGGTACAGCAGGCAGCCTGTGCTACACACAGACACTGTGGTTTGGAAGAAGTCAGTCACAGGTGCACGTTTTGAGATTTACCACTTCTGATCACTGTGCCCTTTGGCACNTCAGCAAATTAAACCTGCAATGCCTATCCGCGTGACAGAGTCTCCAGGGACTCCTGAAGACACATGAGCTCTGACAATGACCAATGCCACCTGCTGTAGAAGGAGAGCCTACAACAGGCCTGTCATGCACAAATAGACATTCTGTTTCCCAGAATCCAGATGGACCACCAATATTAACATAACCACNACAATTCACATCTGACACTGATCTGGGACCCATCAAATAATTACCTTTTTCTTTTGACCCCAACAATATAATTTCCTCTCATCAAACTTAGTATAAATTGAAGAATCTAGAAAGGAAAAACAAAAGAAAACCAAAACCAAGTGGTCAGCATAGCAATCCTAACATTAAATTCTTAATTCATATTTTACTATAAAATTATATAGTTATGTGACAGAAATTAACAGGTATTTTAAAAATCCATTTGCAATTGCATCTTAAAGAACAAAGCAAGAGTTACAAAATGCATGGAAATATTAGCCCATTTGCACAGTTGGCTTTATTTTTCTGAAATGCAATACAATAGCACAAGTCACTAGAGGATTCCAGACCAGAAACAGCTGAGGAATAAACCAGAGAAATTTTTTTCCAGCGTGCAAGCTCCTACAGTTTCTGCATTTCAAGTTCACTTCTCAAGTGGTCTAAGTGTATCCTGGTCCAAGATCTTTCACAGACTCCATTCCATGTGCCTGCAATCTCTCATGTTCTGGACTCCTGTTACCATGCACTGTCTCCACACACTGACATCCTACTATGACTTTTCCTTAGTGCTTTGCTCATGGTTCTTTACTGTGCTACTTCTGGGACACTCAGGAACTGTGAACATTTTCTTTATGCTGTATTAATACAGCCTGTTCAGCTCTGCATCATTTGTCATTCTACATAAGCAAAGAATGCCATGAAGTATCACAGAGGCAGGAATAAGGATGGTAGCACTGAAGATGCTGCAATGGTACCTTAGACAGCAGCTTCTGTTGTTGACTGTGCTTCTGCCTTAGAACTGCCACTTCTTTCCACAGGGCCTTATTTTCTCTGCAATGCAGAATAAATCAGAAGACAGAGGATGAACAGAGTTTACTTTATATGCTCTAGTTTTACAGCTTTCAAACTTTCAGAGTACCTTGCAGAACCAATGGCAACATTCCCTCTGTGGATAACTAACCCTCAGTTAATTTGATCCACTAGCATAAACTCTAGCTTAACTCCATTTTCCAGCAGCAGCAACAAACGCTCACTTAGTAGGGACACCCTCATCCACTGCTGCTCCACCAATAATCTTCATCTGAGGTATTCCTTAAAAGCCTCAAAGCTGTTTAGTAAGGACTTTGTGTTACACTCAGCCTGTTTCCGAACAGTGACAGCCTTGGAACAGATCTAAAGGTGGTGTTCAAGAGACTTGGTTGGTTTTTTTTTTTCAAGGAACAGAGAGATAAAGGTATCTCCTGAACTCTGGTTGATACCTGCTGGCATACCAATGACCTGAACGAATTACCAGTGCCTATATGATGGGGATCTGTGAGAACAGAGATGAGGATGTGCAAAGTCCACTTTCAGTTAGGAAAAAATCAAAATACCAATTGTCTATCACTGCATCTAACCCTGTTTGTATTCCAAAAAATTAAATGCTCTCATAGACCTAAAAAACTACTACAGATGCAGGCAACCAGAGTGAAATCTCAAGGCAGCCAACAAACTCCCAGTCTAAATCTCCAGTCTGTAACTGAATTACAAAACCAAAGAAGATTCAGAATGTTGTGTGGGGTGGAATGGGCATTCTTAGGAAAAAAGATAGCTTCACCTGTTTCCAGTTCAAATGAAACCCATATTTAGCCAATCTCCATCAGATACAAGCAACATTCAATGCAAAAGCATCCCGAAACAGCCGAGTCTACCTCTTCATGTTAGCGAGCCTGACATCCATGTTGTTCTGCTGCTCTCTCATCTCCTGCACCTCAGACAGGACTTTGTGCAAATCCTCTGTGCAGACCTTGAGATCCTCAGTTCTCACTGCAGACACCTAGAACAGGTACACATGCTTTACTATAAACAGTGCATACTCCCTGCTGCAGGGCAGGACCAAGCCCCATTAGAAGACCAGGTAAGACTGCAATTCTTACACAGCACAGAACACCACAACTGCTACAGGTCACAATCCTTTGGACAGACTGCGCTGCATGAAAAAAAAAAGATGCCAATGAAAACATGAGGATTAGCACTTTGTACTTGGAGACAGTGGACTGTAATTCATAATAAAAACCACTGACTGCAAAGGGCTTTCCCTGGGGGTTCTCTGCCAGGCCTGGTGACAGTTTGCCCTCTAGTGTCACAGGGCGAACACCAGCCATAAAAACCCCACAGCTGATAGTGGAAGAACAAGATAATAATATCCCTTCTAGGTGTGGGTAAATCTGCCAGAAAAGGAGTAACAAATTTCCGTTAAGTTACTGGGAGATGGAGGCACTTAAGTTAGATGCATCCTACTCAATCTGAAAATTTATCTCGCACCAGTTGAATTGCAGATTCCCCAACTGGTGTTTCCTCTACCACCTCTCTGCTCAGTGACATTCCAAAGTTATGGAGACTTGTCTGCAGAAAGAAGAGTCCAAACTGCTGTTCTGCTCACAGCACAATCTGTGAATGCTGCCACTTCAAACAATGGTGGAAGAGCTATCAGAGAGCAGAAAGTTCACCGTCTCTTTCCTGCACTTCTATATTAAGCATCTTCCAGTTCCTTCAGCAACACTCTCTGCAGCAGAAACAATTAAGGATTTTGAAAAAGCCATCACATGGCACATATCTCGATGACACATCCAGGTTTTGTGGGCATAATTTTGAACATCAGTTTGCCAAATACAGACTTTAATTGAGCCACATGGAGTTGTACCAGTGTCTCTCCCAACCTACAGTCTGAGAGGAGTTTTATTGTTCCTCTGCTAAATTCCAAGGAGGGTGTGAAAACACCTCATGTGGATTCCAAGGGAGAGGTGAAAGCACCAATGTGGGATTAGCCCCCTGAGGTGTGAGATAACTTCTGTGCAGGTTGGCTCACACATCTTGTCCTCCAAAGGGGAGAGGAATTGTCAGAAATGAACCTATGGTGTTATAAACCAACATCCCATCCCTTTGTGCTGGACAGACCACAGCTGTTGTACAATCACTTCTCAGATATGACTAACTACTTTCTTGACACAATCCCATGGTGCAAAGGATGGACAGAAGGGTCTCACAGCTCTTCTCCCTGTCTGCAGTCTAGATGCTTTGCTGTTTGCTGCAGTTAATAACTTATGTTAATATACACATGGTGCATCCTAAATGGAATTCAAGGCTGTCGGATTTCTCTTCAGCACACCACCTCTCTGAGGGAAGACAACCAAAAGTTGCAGGAAGTGGGTGGAAATTCCAAATACAGCCAGCTAGCCTCCAAAAAGACCAAGGGCCAATATAAATTCTGTCCAAGTACAAGCAACTGCTCTTCAGAGTCCCTGGCTGGCTAATCAGGGTGTCCACCCCTTGGGTGCTGAGGCACTGGCACAGGCTGCCCAGGGAAACTTGGCTGTCCCAACCCTGGTTGGATGGGGCTTGGAGAAACTTGATCTAGCGGGAGTTATCCCTGCCCATGGCAGTGGGTGGAATGAGGTCTAAGGTGCCTTCCAACTCAAACCAGTCAGGTATTCTGTGAAGACACACAGGGTATCTGCACACCAGCAGAGCTAAAAATGAAAAGGAGTAAGTAAAGCAAGTCCTGCATTCAAACCTGCAGTCCTCTCAGAGGCTTGAAATACAGTTTACAGCCAATATTGGAATGTGGCCCCATTCCAGGCAGCAAGAATATTAATGTCTGTTTTGCAAAAAAATCACAAACATTTCATGTGCAACAAAGAACATCTTTCACCAACCTATTCAGCGCTTCATACGAGTGTCCTTGGCACTGAGCAGAGCTTTTGTCTTTCCATCTAGAACACTCCACCCAGTGCACACCCCTGGGACAAATGGTGCCACACCTGACATCACCGCGCACCTGCCCTGCCAGGATGCACGCTGGGACACGCCGGCCACAGCAGCGGTGGGGGCACAGGCCCCAGCCAGAGCCACTCAATTGATTCTGGCTCCAAGCAGGGGCAGCTCAGTGGAGAATCAATCCAAACATAATTGTGGCTCTCCAGCCTACCCTGGGCTTTTATTACCCTGGGCAATGCAGTCACACCTGACGACAGCCAGAAGAAAAGATTCGGCTCTTCAAATGTCAACATGATGTATCATGATACTCTCTTCCTCAGGATATTATGGGCTGTAATGTGCCAATAGAGGATAAATATCAGGTCAGACAAGGCCTGAACGTACAAAAGAAAAGCAGAAAGTGCTCATAAGGATGTAGCTTAGAGGCAACTCAGTTTTGGAGGAGCAATATAATTTACACAAACTCACCCAAATGAACTAGTTACTGATGACCTTCCTAATTTTTAAAGAGTGCCAAATGGGAATGCATTTTCTTTTGCTTCTTTCACTTTGTGCCTTTCTCGGAGTTGGAGATGCTGACAGAACTGCAGACCGTGCTAAGCTGCAATCAGGGATATGAAATCTGTGGAGAAGGGCTGTGCTTTGATGATGATGCGGAACATGGTTGTATCCCAGTTCACGATCAAGAGCAGAGCAGGTTTTGTCTAAGCACTGGCACAGGGAGGCCCAGCCAAGCACCGGCCTGGCATCATGAGGGAGTNCAACAGTTAGTTAGAAATGAGATTTATTATGACATCTTGAATAGAATCATGTCCCAGTAGATGCAGAGTAATGGTACACTTTCCCTTTTATCCCTGACAACTACACATCAAAACAAGTGCTGTCATGTACCACCATGGTCTACAGAATAAAGCAAGGCAGAGAAGTTAGTTCCTTGCCTGCCTATGCAAACACCTGTAACAGAGCACCTTCTTCATACTAGATTGCCTGCACAAAGTAAGATATTGCCAGTTCTATTTCCATCACTGCTCAAACACCACAGGGTAGATGCATGATTCAGCTGACAGGCCAATCCACATCTCTCCTCAGTCAATGTTTTAACACAATTACCACATTCCAACTATTATTAGAAAGCCAGGAAAGATCCAGGAGGAAAAGGAGGTTACCACTACATTGCCTATCTACATAGGAATATTTTTGCTTTTTTTTCATTTATGCTGGCCACAAGGGAAGAGAGAATTGTTTCTTTGGATTATCCTCTGTCACTCAAGTGATGGATCTTACAACACAAGCACACGACACAAACAGAAGCACCTACCCTCTGTCTAAACAGGGACTAAACAGGTGTGCAATCTGTGCTATAGATTACAAAACCTATACTGGCATCAGATCATGCAAACCTACTGGGCAAAGACAGAGAGCTCCTCCCCATCAGTCTGAAATTCTAACTAAGGCAGCACCTCCTGTGCTGCTTGTCCCTCCACTGGTTCCAGAAGTTTCTGCAGTTATTCCTGTTGCTTGCTGCAGTCCTGCATACTGCACTGAGCCACCCCCACTGCACCCCTCTGCCCGGCCACGCTGTACATGTGCTATGCAACGTTGCCAAATGATGCTCACAAGTCAAGCAGAGAAAACATAGTGAGAAATGTAGTCCAGCTTGGTCCATCAGCAGGACTGATCTGGTTCCAACACAGCAAAGCAAGCAAGAGCAATGGTAGCCTCAAAATCTAGGCAATTTTTTTTCACATTCTAGGTGTATGGGTGTACACACAGCCTCTGCTCCCTTTGGTACACACATTTGCTGCAAGAGCAACACTGGAGCTCACGGAACCTCATGCTACCTTTAGGCACCAGCGCGTATGTTCTTAGAGCTGTTACTCAAAAGGATTTGGAGCTAAAACACAAAAACCAAACAGCAAGCCAAGATCTACCATCAGTCTTTTCTTTTGTGAAGCAAACTTAAGGCCAGGGCTCAGGTTTTCAGGGATGAAAGAGTTGCCAAGTCTGTTGGCTTGTTTAAAGAAATCCAAACCAAAGCTGAATAACTATGACCTTGGCAGACAGAGAGGGTAGGAACTGCTGATGCTTACACATGTTGAGCTGCCGTATGAAGCTGGAGATATTGTTGTGTTTGAAGTACTTGGGGAGCAGCTCCTTGGCAAACCTCTGCTCATCCAGAATGCAGAAATTCTCGCCATTCTAGGAAAGAAGAAGTAACAGTTAGTGAATAAGNAAGCACAACTTTTCTATGCTGTTGCTCTTAAGTGAAGATCATAAATCAGCTGAGACTGTTCTGACAGTAGAGAAGGGCATAAGACTTCACCAAGTGAACTGTCTGAGGGAACACTTCTAACTATCTGGGACTGGACTAAGAAGTTTGAATTCAAAGACACAATTACATGAACACTTCTATTGAACAGGGTATTTTCTTAAAGCCCTGACACGTCGATCTTAATCCAAAGCAAAATTGTTCTAAAAACCTGCTCCCTTTGTCCCCAGAAAACATAAGCATTGCACAAGCCCAATGGAATTCATGCCACTAAAGCGATTTCATCTCCTTTCATCAGTCTGCCCAGCTCCTGACAAGATTCTTCCATTGTGCGTGCTATGTCATCACTAAAAATAACCACGTAACGTTGCTGAGTAACTAAAAGTTAAGACAACACAACCCAGTGGTGACCAAGGGTAAGTGTGATACCAGCAGTGCCAGATTTACCATACGCTCAAGATCAAACTTCCGGGAAACAGGAAGAGCTTTTTGCATCACTTTTACGTTGTTCATTAAGAGAACAAAAATACTGCGTATCTTTTAATCTCTGCCTTTGTGAAGGGCAAACGGCTGGAAAAAAGTGGAGAAAAATCCTAC
>VWYE01017602.1:84145-155267 GCA_013398995.1 Alaudala cheleensis | reverse complement strand
TTACTGGAAGAATCAAGGAAATCCCCTGTACTCCTGACCCTTCAGACTCCCAACTGTCCCAAGTACCTGAAGGCTCCTTTGATGGCCCTCAGACTTCTGTTTTTTTGTCTCTGCCAGTTTGAAGAACCAATAGCAGTAGTAATCAAATTACTAGATTGGAGAGCTTTCTAGTAACATCCCTTATCTGAGTCCCTGGGAGCCAGCAGACTTTCCTGTGCACTGGGTACAATTGCAAATTGTGCCCTGTGTTCTCCTTAGAAGGGAGTCTCCTATTAAAACTACTCCTCTTTTAAAAGATGTGGTTGTGATGTGGAGTACAGGTGGTGTTGTCTCACAAGGCCCCACTATTCCAGAAGGATCTTCACCCACCTCCTCTGCTGTCTGGACTTCTAGTTCCAGGGTTTCATATCTTTTGTAGCAGGTGCTAGTGCTAATTGTTCTCAGGAGGAGGAACCTTCCTTCTGGTACATGCAGTGACCTGCTTCTAGCCTTCATCTTCAATAGACCCTTGGCTTGCAGGATTCTAAGTCCATCAAGTCCATCAGCTTCTCCACTACCATGGAGGTTTGAGACTCCTGAGAGTCTGAGAGTGTAGTATCTCTGTAAACAACTGGTCAATTTCTTACTCATTCACTCAAATACCACATAACTTGTTCACTTCTTTCTCTCCTCCTCCTCCTGGTGACCTATCTCTTCAACCACAGCACACCTTCTTCAAAAGATCTGTTTGTAGCCCAACGTGAGAGGTATCAGACCCTTCGGGGAGTCTGTGACCTGGAGTGATACATCTGTCATCAGCAGATCTGTCTGACATGCCTGAGTCAGTGACTCCAGCAGCTGCAGGGGAATGAGCTCTGTGGTGCAGCAACACAACTGAAGCTTATGCTAATATTAGCTTATGCGAGTAAGACTGGGGCTGAAAGGATCTTTTTGTGGTTCTTCTCCACCAGATACTGAATCTGTTTATCTGCCTCTATTGGCTCCCTCCAGATGGTCAAAGAGCCCTTCCTGGTCCTCTTGCTGTGCCATGTTCCTGTTCATTGCACTCTGGGTTGCTCATGCTCCTTAGAGCCACTTAAATCTGCTGCCCTATTCCCGACAAAGTGGCTGACTGGCTGCTGAGGGCTTCCAGGTCCAGACAGGGCTTGGGGCTGTTGCTCAAGTGTTGCTGAGCTCTGGAATCCCATGAACAGCACAATCCAACCCTCACCCCCAAACCTACCCACTCACTGCTGCTGTGTCACAGACTGCCTTGTTTTATTGACAAGTTGCAAGGCAGCAAATACTACAAGCAGAAACCCTGGCTATCAGTTTGATAAAACACTTCCTGTACTAGTTCTTGCATTTCTCTTCCCTCTCTGTAGGGGAAAGTAATTTTAAGCTCCCAGTATGTCTTGTCCCTCTGACAGGGGAGGAGGCCAGGACACCCCAGTGGAAACACCCCAGTGCTTCCTGCTCCCTTCACTGTTGCTGAGCCGTGGGCCCACTCCTGCCCTGCAGCATGGCTGCTTATCCCCACCTGCCTGCTGTGCCAACAGGCCCGACATGCACAGCTCCTTAAGGAGGCAGAACACCACCACTCCCTCTTGCTGCAGCTCCTGATGCAGTTTCCTGTATTGCCAGGTGAGCTCCAGAACCAGCATAGGAAGGAGCACGCAGTGGGAAGCAGAGCAGCCTGGCAGGTAGTGAGACATCGAGCAAGTACAGCATCACCTGTATGTGCAAAACAGAATTGTGTGAAAGCATGGCTTTGTAAGACCCAGGGAGTCAAACCAGCAACTCCAACACCACTATGGGCTTCCAGCTCTCCGGCTCACTCTGGCCCTTCTATGAGCTGTTTTCTATGAGCTGTTTCAGTTCACTGGAACAGAACAAAACTGCAAAGCCTGGGATGGGGGTGGTACTGCTTAGCAAGTCAGACCAGCTCACGGGAGGGTCTGATGAGCAGCGGCCAGGAAAGAACAGGCGCTTTAACTGCAAGGGAAAAGGTACAAATAAGCAGCAGCACACGCACACCTTTCCTGCTCTCCTCCTTACACAGTGCCATGGGAGCTGCCTGGGGAACCACAGCCCCTACACTAGAATAGTGCAAGTGCCCTTGACATCCAGCTTCCTCCACAGATCAACAGGTCCCAAGAACCTCACAGAGAGCTGGGGCCAAGAGTCAGCTCAGGAGAGAAGGGACCCTCAGTCATGGGGGATGACCACACTCTTCAGCAGACTGGTGATCACTGCTCTGATCCCTTAGCAAGCAGTGAAGACACAAAGAAAGTCACTGAGCATCACCATGAAACTGGCACAACCCACACTGAGCCATGGTGCCACCACTGTCCTTGAGCTCTGCTGGTTAACTCCTGCTGAAATAGCCAGCCTCCTCTGGCAGTGAAGGACTTCCACATGAATGTGACAGGCAAGGTTCAGGCTTGGAAGCAGACCACCTATAGCAGACATCACAAAATGTAGGCTTTGCATGCTGAAAAGGAAATGATGCCTCAGCAGCTAAGCAGGGCACCCTGGCTGCTCCAACCACTACCCAATTCATAATAGCACAGTATTTCCCAGCTCCTCCTCTCTCATGAGCTTCGGCCAACCACAAATTCATTGGGAGGCTTGCTTGGACTTTTGCAGTAAATACTGGCTTCATCTTTCTGAAAGCAGTTTGCAGACAGCAGCAAAAATTAACGTGGGAATAGCTGGCCCTGCTCATACCTGCAACTGATTAAAGAAGTCTTGCAGAATAAAAGCAACAAAAGTTGCCACATGCTGAGAAACTTTCAGTGAATCACTGGAATCAGGACTGGAGGAGGCTTCAAGGCACACACATTTCCTCCTAACCCAGGACAGGGACAGCTAAAGCAAGTGGCTCAAGATAGCCTCAAGATGACAGTGCATGGTGCAGGCACAGCAGAGGGGCCCATCAGCCTGGTTCCTAAATGGGCTTCATACAAGGGAACAAATGCCTGCACTGCTGTGTTTTTTAAAAGCAAGCTGATACCAAAGGGGCCAACCTCAAGAAAACCAGAAAAAGACCTAGTAACTACTAAGTGAACAGTGAGGATTAGCATTATATATTATTATACAGTTCAAGAGAAAAGTCAGTCTTATGAGCTGTGTCCATTTTAAGCACAGGAAATTAAATAGAAAAATACTGCAACAGTCCCAGTTATAGACAACAGTGTGATCTGGTAGATTAAATGACACGTCCAGAACTTAGGTCTTAATTTTATGATCTACCTTTTGGACAGCTGAACACCAATATGCAGAAATATCAACAACTGCAGACAGCTGAGAACCTAATGATGGAAATCGTTACATCTTCACCTGTGCATCAAATGCAGACTATTTTCAGAGAAATGCAAGCCTACAGCTTTGCTCTCTGTATAGTAAAACTACAGCTTTCCCTTACACAAAAATTATGATGAAGCTTGAAGTACAGGCACCATACATATTTTATTCACACAGATTTCTTCAGTTTTGCATCTATTAATTCAGCTGACAACAGTGTAGTAATTTGAAAAAAGTTCTTCTCCTTCCTTGATGTCTCTGAGAGCGACAAGGACTACACACCTCAAGTGGCTGTAAAAGAAAAAGAAGCAAAGCATGTGAAAGTGAAGAGTTATATTTTCCTTTGAATTGTTTTCAATTCTTCATTTCAAAAAGCTAAATGAGTGGCACCATTTAGGTAAGTTTTGAGTAATTTGCATAATGCAGGGCAGGGAATGTGGAAAAACAACAGTGGAATACAGACAGCAAATCTGTAGGAAAAAAAACCAAACTAATGTAATTACTAAAAAAATCCACAGCCTATGTGGATGTTTCCACTCAATTGTTCCACACAATAATTCATAGTCAAGACTGCATGAGACACACTTATTCAGACAGAAGTAGAAGCTACAGCAAAGTTCATGCAGCAGAAGCCACTCCTGTGGACATGCCTGTCCGCAGGTGCCAGCTGGCTACAGCAGCTTTCCTAAGGCTCACCACCACGCAGGAAGACAGCTCGTAACTGCACCAGGGACCTGCTGCCATCTGCAGTGATGGGCCAGTTATCACAGAATCACTGGGTTGGAAGAGATCTGCAAGATCATTGGGTCCAACCCATGCCCTAACACCTCAACTAGACCATGGCACTGAGTGCCACATCCAGTCTTTTTCTTAACACATCCAGGGATGGTGACTCCACCACCTCCCCAGCCAGACCATTCCAGTACTTTATCACCCTTTCTGTAAAAGACTTCTTCCTAATATCCAACTTAAATCTCCC
This sequence comes from Alaudala cheleensis, assembly GCA_013398995.1. Lineage (NCBI taxonomy): Eukaryota > Metazoa > Chordata > Aves > Passeriformes > Alaudidae > Alaudala > Alaudala cheleensis. The sequence continues at coordinate 151,003 of VWYE01017602.1, read as the reverse complement.
TTGGTGCAGCTTAAGGCTGTGTCCTCTTGTTCTGCCAGTTGCTGCCTCGAGAAAGAGACCAACCCCCACCTGACTGCAGCCACCTTTCAGGAGAGAATGATAAGGGCACCTCTGAGTCTCCTTTTCTCCAGGCTAAACAACCCCAGCTCCCTCAGCCAGCTGTTATCAGGGGCTGGCAGGCAGCTTCTCACAGAGAAATGTAGAAACCCACCCCTTGAAACTTCCTTTTTTAATGATACTGCCCTAAAGCATAAGTATGTATTCTAGGGAGGAGAGCACATGCTTTGGATACTGATGAACCAGGAAGTGGAAAACAGCATCAACCCAAGTCCCTCTATTAAAAATTTACTGTGAGGCCATTTTGAAACATATGAAACAACAAGATAGGAAAGAATTCTCATTACTTAGTTAAGACACAAAAAGATCTAGAAACCAGATAATCTGTGTTGTCAGCATTGTACACATCAGTATCGAAACCAGCACCTAGAAGCAGATGGGATATTTTAGTGGCTGTGCACTGGAAGAAATGATGATCAGAAGACCATATTTTCTTAGACGGATTCCAAGCAAGAGCGAAGTACCCCCTTCCTGAAGCAGTCCCATAGATTGTGTGCTTTCACACTTCAAGTACAGCATCCAGGCTTCCTGAGAATTTAGTACTACTGCTTATTTTATTAGCATTTATTTAAATATCTGCAGATTCCAAGTGCATCTTTAACCTTGACTCAACAACCTCTTAAGTTTAATCAAAAAAGCCATTTTTCTAATATGCACCATAACCTTATCCAATGAAATTTTTAAGTACCTAAATAACTCCAGAATTACATCAAAAGTTCAGATGATCTGCTCTAAAATTCTTGTACATCCTTGAAATGAAGAGGATTATGAGAAAGATTTTCATGTGTTATAATTTCTGAAAAAATGTGGACATTCAAGTCATAACCAGGATATTGTAATTTACTAATTGTACTGTAAGTCCACACCTTTATATTGCACTGTATTTCACTTGTCTCAATACAATTTCAGGTTTCTTCTTGCGAATTCATCTGCTTATTTGTCACATAATCAGAAGACATAGCAAAAAGAGAGTAAGAAGCCTAAATCTGAATTATCTCAGAAGGGCTTTGGTCAAGGCTGAACCAGATTTGAGATATGTACTGAAATGCCCCAGTACTGTAATAAAAAGTACCACTAGTGCTTCATGGGATTCAGAAAAATTGCACTATAGTGCAACAACTGCTTGTAAAACTGCGTCTTCAGAGCTATGCTGATTTCATCAGTGAAAATGTGGAAAAAGAAATGAAGGGTCTTGTAATTAAAATTAGTCTATTCAGAGAGTTAACTTTACCATACAGTTGCACACTTTTGTGTAACTCATCTTCATATGGTTTGTTATTTTTCAACTATGTCTGTCTTTTCTTTACACATGTAGTATACTTTTTATCATACAAATCTACCAGCTCTTTCATTTGCTGCCAACCTCTCTGTGTCATGGCTGTAGACGATGTTTGGGAGATACTGTTTCAGTTCTACTGGAAAATGTCCCGGCACATCAAACTCTTGATAACACACATTTGCTGCTTTTTCTAGGAATTAAAAAAAAAAAAAGTTATTAGATAGGGCTTAGAGATGTATAAAAAAATCAAATGTACTGCTACAGAAGAACCAGAGGCTTCATCAAGCCTGAAAACCATTCCTGTTGAGAGTCCTGCACTCCTCTGAAGGCCTATTTTGATTTACACAAGAGGTATGCCATCAGCTATAGGAGCTTTGCCCAGTTACCAACACGTCTATGAAGAGGCACAACCTGCTAAGTGTCAGGGGTAGCTTACAGCACTGTTAAATGTTCCAAATGCACAATGTTTGCTTTTAAAAGTAAAAAAAAAAAATAAAATTGAAAAGTATTTTTGCCTGGTGGCAAAACACATCAGAAATACAGGCAGGGAGAAAACCACCACTTATATAGACACAGCCTGGAAGAAACAGTTTCATGGGACAGCCCTGTATCTCTGTGCCAATCCTTGGTTTGTTCCTCCAGCAACCCTTCTGAATGCTGCTTGGAGGCAGGGAATCTTTAGTGTAATGCAAGCTATGAAAGCCACTTAGAAGTTGAGTATAATACAAATTCAACCTTCCGTACAATACAATTGTTCCCATTAATTGCTTAAGATCAACAGTGACATAGAATAAGTAGTTCCCTTCTTCAGGTCCAAAAAGTGAGATTACAACAACAGTTTCCCAGATTTTGTGCATAAATGTAAGGAAATCTAAAAAAGCTCTTACAGTTCAAAGTGAGCAGTGACAGAATCTTACCGTACGTGTCACTGTGTGTAGTTTTCTCATGAAGCCTCCTGGAACCACACTGGGGAACTTGATCTGCAGCTCTCTACTGTCTCAGTCTGGTGGTACTTGGCCAGATATCCTTTCCCACCATCTCACTTTTGGGGTGTGTGCCTTTCATTCTACATACCAAGAGGGAAACTGGGGAGTCAGTGAGAAAAGTGTATCTGAAGTGTTGCTGCACGGAAGAGTTCTAACACTCAGCTGTGACAAGAAGCCTCAGAAATGTTTTACTCCCTAAGTGCTTGTTTTAAACACTACTACTGCCCTCCCAAGTTCAATTTCCTATTCTCTGTGTCACCTTCAAAGTAATTTATATCAATAAAGCCAAACTCATACTTAGAAAATTTACCTGGCAACTTACCATGTGAGCAGTTGTTGACATACTGTCCCACTGCCAGTGGGTTTTGTGGGGTGGCTGTGAGCCAGCTCTCATCACTCATTTGAAAAGGGCCAAGTTGATCTCTTCTGCTACAAGACCTGAAATGCCCGACAGCGTTAGTGTGGATCATGGCTCCTTCAGCCAACAGATTATCTTACTTCTTCTGCAGGAATGGCCACAGTCACTGCAGAGAGCTACAGCTGCCCAAGCCACCTGGGGTGGAGGCCATGTGCACAGGCCAACACCTCCCACAACTCTGTGGTGTCCTCCAGACTCTGGCGGAAGAAGCTGCACAAAACTATCACACCCTCTCCCACAAATCAACATCTAACATTACCATTACAGAAGTGTCAACACCTTCACTCATCTCTAAAAATGCAAATATTTGTTATAATACTACCTTTAAACTCATTCTAGAAATTAAAATCTGGTATTAGTAGGTATTAATATTTAAACTAGGTATTATTTTATGTCATTCTCCTAGTTCTTTTCATGTCATGTTTAAACACAAATTGCAACAAATTATATTTTAAGGTAAATCAACCAGTTAGCTGGGTCAGGGGAAGTTCAGAAGTGGGCATTATGAGAAGATTCTTCACTGAGAGGGTGGCCGGTCACAGGGCTGCTCTGGGGAGTGCTCACAGCACCAAGCCTGTCACAGTTCAAGGTGTGTGTACATGATGCACTTTGTCATGTGGTTCAGTTTTAGGTAGCCCCGCAAGCAGGGAGTTGCATTTAATGAACTGAAGAAAGCAGGTCTGAACAACAGCTCAGAAACACTTCAATACTTTTACACTACATCCTGCTCTAGTAGAACCATTTTCTGTACAGGAAAGTCTCTACATTAACATGGATCTCACTGGTGTTACAGATGAAGACACAAGTACATAATGGATCACATCCAGCATCTCTCACCCTTGCACTGTTTGCATTATGAGCACCGCACAGGTGGAGGACAATCATGTGCAATTCAGGATAAGAAACAGGGTTATAAGCAGTAACTCTGTTTAAAATCAGATGAGTCAATCCTCCATCTCTTTTGCTTACCTGTACACTGATCTTGACAGTCCTTTATCGTTCCCATCAATAAGGACACCATCAATGCACCTAAAAATAAAGGGATTGCCAAGGGACTGGAAAAAGATGGGCTCATGCTTTCTGTATACTGTACCTGTTGCAAGACAGATATTATTTCAGAAGAAATTATGTTAACTGTCCACACAGAAACTCAAAGGAGAGACAGTGGGTAGGAGAGAAGTCCCCTGTCACTCAGTGACACTGGCATCTGTAAACCTATGAGCTTTTAGACACAACTTTTTGGGATCTAAAGAAATCCCCTCTTAACTAAATGAGCTGGTATATTTCAAAGACAGAAGCCTCACAAGAAATCACAGAATGCCTGAACTGAGGATCTTTGGGAGAGGTAGATAAAGCCTCATAGCAACTAGCATGCTCCAGAGATGAAAACATCAGGTGGTATTTGTCCAGGAAAACACAGCCTAAGATACTAGTCTGTTTTGTTACTACTGTGTCAGGACTCTGATAAACACACACAGAATTCAGCAAAGAATCTGAAACACCTCCCTCCATTATCCCAGGGATTTTGTTTGGTCCAGGAAATGAAAAATGACAAACCAAGAACGAATTATTTCAGCAGACTGTTTCCCAAATGTGAGGAGAGGATTTAACTGCTATGACTTCCAAGCATGGAAAAGCAACAGCTGACTGGCTTGCCAGTTTTCGTGAAATGGTTGTGCTGCATCCCCCACTCCCACTACATCTTCAGCACCCCTCTGCAGAAATCCTGCATGGCCATCTCACAAGGAGCCAGGCAAAGGCCACAGGCAGGCTGTGGACCCTGTTCACAGGGTCCCATCCCCAGCCCACAGGTTCCTTCACTACCCTGAAAAGGCATTTCAACAGCCCATCCTCTTGTTTTGCTGGAAGAGCTGTTACAGGAGACTCTGAATAAGCCTACACTCTCATATGGAATGTGCCTGAAACTTGAAATGAGATGTGAAAGTGGCAGGCTCTCTTGCTGTCACTCAAACAATTGTCAGTTCACGAGTAATCAATGGCAATGGCCAGGAACTCCAAAAAAAGGCACTCCACTGCCCAGTGAATGCTTGGGCTGCTCCCAGTCCTGCACTTCTGGCAGAAGCCAGAGACCACAAGGGATAATTTTGTTGGCAGATGAAACAAACCCAAAGTAACTCAGCAGAGTTGCTTGCTCAGCCATACTGACAGAATTACAAACCTTTTATAGAAATGTATGCAAATCCAGTTCCAAGAAATGAGGAATAGAGAAGTATAGATTTTTCAAAACATACTTCATGGAATAAAGTTCTGCTAAATGAAGGTTTTATTTTCATTCCTCATTTTGTACTTCTGTACTTTGAAGTAGCTCATGCAATTGCCTCCTGACCTGTGTGGAGATCTCAAAATCTCATTTTTCAGATCCTGAACCAAAACAGAAACCCCAAGGAACTAAACTGTACTGTTCATCTACTTTAAAATTCTGCAGTGTATTTACATTTAAAGAATCTGGAACAAATTGCAGCTGCCAGAAGATCAGGCTTCAAGAACTAATATTGTTTTATAAACAAAATTATCCTTCCCAATATTGTTTTTTGTATTTCCAAAGTAACTCTAGATACTTCATAAATATCCTTATGCAGCCTAACTGGTGATTTTGTTAAGGAATGACAGAAAGAAAAGCCATAAAATAAAAATTAGTGTAGGTATTTGGCACTTCATGATGAGATGGTTAGCAGTCCCACTTAACTTAATCAAAAAATAAGAATGTTCCATTACCAGGATACATAGACACAACCGTCCCTTTCGGTACAAAACCTTTGGTAACAAAGACTCCAGTTCCAGCAGACACCAGGGAACTCTGGTCTCTGCTAACAGTGAACCCAAGTGTGTTGAACAGAACTTCCTCAGGAGTAAACATGTGCTGACCCTGATGGTTACAAGAATTTACTTTTGACCACTTCTGGTCCACAGTAAGTAATTCCAGATATTGACACTTGACTTCTGGAAGTAAGGCCAGAATATCTGATTGTCTACTGAAGTCATTAATAAACAGAGCTTTAAATATTTTCAGTAGAGTTTCAAAGACATCTTCATCAGCAATAATTTTGTCTTGAGAGCTTTCAGGAACATATCGAAGGGTCCTGTAAAGAAAACAAAATATTTTAAAATTAGGAACATATATTACTCTTTTTTCTAAATTAAGAGACACTCTTTAGCACCAGTAACTGTGATACACTGTTGTTTTAGAAAACTCTAAGCTTTCTTTCATGCTTGTTTCAGCTAAAGCCATTGTTCTTAACACTAAAAAAGACTGTTTAAACCAGTTAAACAGTTAAAACCAGTTCTACTATAAATCATCTCCAAGTATTTACCACAAGTAGGTTAAACCCTACTGAGCTCTCAGTAAAAAAGGCACCGAAAATAAAACACAACTATCATGTTAATTTAAAAAATGCAAATCGTTCATTACACTTTAAATGAGGCGAGACAAATATTACATGGGCAAGGAAGGTTTTAATTTGGTTACTTTGTTACTTATAACCATGTCATAATAATTTACTACTGTTATGATTAAAATAGGGCATACACATCTTACCAACAAGAAATCTATCTATCTATCTATCTATCTATCTATCTATCTATCTATCTATCTATCTATCTATCTATCTATCTATCTATCTATCTATCTATCTATCTATCTATCTATCTATCTTCAACACTGAACACCGTTTTAAGGTATCTAAGAATTTCATGCCAGCCAAGAGGTGACCAATGCTGAAGCAGTTCTGAGTGACAACCCGAGTGCGCTCCTGCGGCGCCCCAGGCCGTCCCCACGAGGGGCAGCGGGGTCCGGGCTGGCGCCCGGGACCTTTCCCCGCGCCTCACCTGCGCTGGCGGCGGAGGTTGAGGGCGAGCCAAGGCACGAAGCGGTACTTGTAGGAGCGCCAGCGCCGCCGCAGCTCCCGCAGCATGGCGACCTCTCCCTCACGGCCTCGGCACCGCCCCCCTGCCGCGCCGCGCCCGCGCCGACCGGGACATCCAATCCGCGCTGCGGACACACGCCGGCGCGTTTGTGTCCTGAGCTGCCATTGGCTACGAGCGGCAGGCGGGGCGCCGAGCGGCGGCCGGGCCGTGAGGGGAAGCCCCCTCCGGGCTCGGGGATGAGGGCCCGGCTCTCGGGGAGCGAACGGGGAGAGCTGCGGGCACCGGGAATGGAAAAGCATAGCTCCTGGGTGCACATTTACAGACGTAAATACACACACTTCTCTCCGAACAATGTCACATTTCACCTTCTGTGGTGAACTAAAAATCCAAAACCACAAAATCAGCTTAAAAGGCGGTTTAAAAATTATCTAGGAGCGGCCAGTAAATACCACTCCTAACACTGTCAGCTCACCTCTCCAAAATCATCCGGCGCTTGCTTCTAGCCATGCTAATAAGGGCTGTTAGTGCATCAGGTGGTGACAGAACGAATTAGGTTGGAAAAGACCTCTCGGATCGAGTCCAACCTATGACCAAACACCACGGTGAGTGTAAGTGTTCAATCTTCCCTTAAACATCTCAAGGGACAGTGACTCCACCACCTCTGGGCAGCCCACTCCACCCTCCGTGTGAAGAAATTTCTCCTTAATACCCAACCCGAACCTCCCGCACAGCAGCTTAAGGCACTTCTCATTGTTGCCTGGGAGAAGAGGCTGACTCGCACCTGGCTCCAATCTCCTTCCAGGCAGGTCACACCTGAACTTATTTTTCTCCAGGTTGAGCCCATCCCAGGTGGGGATGGGCTCATCCCCAGCCAGCTCCCTCAGCTGCTCCTTGTAAGACTTGTCATCCAGAGTTGTGATCCATGTCATAAGAAGAGTGGCTCGGTTACAGACATGAGACCTCTAACGCTTCTGTGTCCACACTTCTAGCTAGTATTTGGCTGTGATAACAAGAAGACATGAATTGTACTTTGTAGCATCATAAGCTACCGTCGATTTAAAGGTCCTTCCCTGACTAATGTACAGCAAGAAGCAGCATCAAAGTACACAGATCAAAGGGATATACAAATCACGAGCATTTACAAATAGGGGCATAATCCCATTTGGTTACATTACAAATCTCTAAGATAATTTAAAAAAAAAAATCTAGTGAGGAAAACAATCAGTCAGCAGTTGGTTTCAAAAATTAGAAATGGCCCCCAAATAATTCTCTACAAACCACTACAGGTACAAAGATAAGTGTACTGTTATCATCTTTGGCCACTGTTGTCCTTTGGCTGCTTGGATACCTAGTTTCATACAACTTTTATCTTTGGATGCTGCTCATTATCTGCAGTTTTAGTTTACACTGCCAATGAATTGGGAAAGTAAGAACAACATATGCATGTATTTTACTTTATTCAGAAAGCAGTTTAAAAATCTTGAGCATTTGAAATTTGGTTTTGGAGTAAACAGAGAAAACTAGACCTCAAAACACTCTAAGGGGTTACACTCCCTCCTCAGAACCTGAAATTTTGACAAGGTTTTGGGAATTTGAGACAGGCCCACCAAAGCAATGTAAATATATCAGAATTAACTTCCCATCTCAAAGCTTCACAAATATTTCAAGGGGTTTTTTTTATGCCTTGATTTATTCCATAATCGTTCTAATTCTACTTAGCCTGCCTCACCTTTTCTAAGAACAGGAGCTGAGCGACGGGCTATTGTGAACTGAAGAAATTGAGGGAAAATGCAGGAAAAGGCAGAGTGGCTGCCACCGAGTGCTTCCCTGCCATCTCCTGGCCTCCCTCGGTAATTACAGGGGAGAAAGGTCTCATCTCAATATTGCAACTCTGGTTTCAGCAGCCGCGTACTATAAACCGAAAATAACACACATGTTCACCACACCACAACAAATGCATATTGTGGCTCTTAAAAGTAATGCAGTCACAGCGTGATTCAGGTCATTGAGGAAGACGAAGCAATGAGTGGAAAATTAGTAAGAGCTTTGGGAGGTGGGCTGCCAGGTCAGAACAGCCCACTTTGATGTAATGAAAGGACACACATGACCCTTGTGACACTCCAACATTTTCTGAAGGCAGTCCTCAGCCTCGAGTGAGAACTTCCAAAGATGAAACACCATCAGACTTCAACCTATGACCAACACGAAGAAACGTGATTTTATTCACAGCAGGCACAGAGCTTACCCTGCGCCCGCGAAGAACTGAACAGGTCCTGTGGACGTACTTCGTTCCCTAAGTAGGTGTCTGAAATTTACTGCCATCTGCTGGGCACCAGTGATCTCTGCCATCCTTGTTCCTAAAAAGGAGGCTGCAACATCACAAGTGCGACACAGTACTGCAGGATTCAGAACTTCTGTAGTAAATCAGATAAATTATAGCAATTATAATTAATTATAAATTAAAATAACTATAATAAGTTGATCTCCTACTGAATCCTTGCCATGTATTTTCCTTTCTGCTATTTCAGGTAGTATGTTTTTCTGATTTGAGAAATAAGGTATTAGAATTTATTTGACGATTTCTGCTGCCAGTTTTTTCTGGTGAATTGATACACTCTATCTATTTGCAGAAAATAAAATAATAAAATGTTTAGTCCTGCAAAATACAGAATTTATAGTCTATAGTTGAAATATATTTCAATTAAAAAAAAATTTTAAAAAAAATTTAAAATTTCAAAAATACCTGGAGAAAGACAAGAACTGAAACAAGTCCTAGCTTTGAAATATATGGATTGCCTGAATAAGAAAAGACTTATGTTTGCTATCAAAATCTTAAGCAACAGAATAATTTCATCAGAAACATGAAACAACAGATTAACTTCCAACACACACTTCATCTCCAAAACTGACCTAACCAGCTCACTGGAATAAGTAATTGTTACATTTGCAGTAATGCAAAATTTAAACAATTCTTGGCTTAAAGGCATAATCAAGTGTGTGGTTTGTAGATAACAGTGCTTTCATAAGAGAAATTCCTACCTTTATATTTACTAAAAAAAAGAAGTAAGTCTTTGTTGCTGCCCTTTATCTAAGCATTCTTTATTAATTCACTCAAGATGTGTGTGTGTGTGTGTGTGTATATATGTAGGCCAGTATTCACTCACTTGCATAATTTAATATTAGAAACTAAGTCTTGATATATCAAGCATATGAAATGGTGTATAAACAATGAAGTGTACCAGAAATATTTCGTTTTCATCAGTTAAAGGAATGTGTTTGTCTTACAGTAAGCAAAGGACAAAGTTTGTTCAAAAACTTTTATTTACTATGAAGACAAAAAACACCAAAATACGTACAAATTATACTATATAAAATTGGTTCAATGGGGTAAAAACTTTTAATTAAAATATCTTGATATATTTAAAATAACAAAGGATACAATGAAGCCAAATTTCTTAACCCAGAGATTTCTGAAAAATTTGCTGGCACAGTAAGGTGCAAATAGAAGTTAGTGCTTAAGCCCTGGAAGTCTTAGGACTCAGTCACATAGCAAATATAATTTCATTGTGAAAGTGAACTTTGGTAGAAGAAACTCTATAGGACACCTGAGGTAGTAGAAACTGGAATAAACAGCAGTAGACGTTATTTACAACTTAAGTACCAAATAACATTAAGAACACAAAAAAATAATTACACAATACAATTTTCAGTCCAGCTTTGATCCAAAGAAAATAAGAATATTACATCACATCTCCATTTTAAAAACACCACAATTACCAGCAAGCCGAGGGAAATGCAAACTCAAACAAATGCATTTGGACACCTAAGAGGCAGTTTGAGTTTGAAATGTGGTAGGCATGGTGATCTACATAGTAATACTGATTAGCTGAGGTTCATCAGTTTATACAGTTTACATTTCTGCCAGAAACAGTATTAATCTGACAACTGATTTTCCAGTACATGAATTGGCAAGAGTGCATCCTTTAAAGCTTGCACATAAGAGAGACTTGGAAACAACCTTATTAGATGAGAAATTCTAAAGTGGTCAAAAAAAAAGTCAAGTACAAAACAGAGCTACCAAACTTCACATTTCGGTATTATCTTTTTAACTCTTCAAATTCTGCCAATTTTCAAAAACAAAGGAATGTAAAATTTCCAAAAGAAACACATTCACAACTAATGACGTGTTTGTTTTTTTTTTATTAGTATGAGCACTATCATTCATGTAAACGTATCTTTAAGATGTCTTGTTTCCAATCTGTATTATACATTTTTAAGGTACTATAGCTTATTTAGTTTGTCCTGAGTCTTTGAAAATAACCAATTCTATTTGAGTCCAACAATCCAACTGGCTTCTGAAGAGTTATAACATGAACAGTATTTTTTTTCAAAATGGATTAAACACAATCATTATTAGATTAAAAAAGATCCCCATTTTTAAAAAAGCAAAAGAAAAAGCTGCCATTTTCCTTCAGAACTACATGCATCAGAATCTAAAAACCTGCCTTTAAAATAATTTTAAAAACCTGTTTAAAAAAAAACCCCACAGCTCCTTAAAACCGACATGTTTTGCACTACAGGTGAAGCTTTACTTCACATTTTACTTTATCTTGATCTTCAAGTCCAAGTTTGTTTCTTGTTAAAATAAATACCTTTCTTACGGTAATATTTTCAACATTTTCAAATTAAATTATCACTAATGGCTACAGTAAATAGATGATGTACGGCAGAAGGAAAACAGCAGGTAAAACTTGTTATCAGTAGAGAATGTAACCTCAGTTTCTTTACACAAAGAATGAGATCTGCTCATTTGGCACCTGCTCACACTCAAGTACATGCCAAAGTCTCCCATAAAAACATGAATGCGAGTTGGGTTTGGGGGGCCTTTGACATGAAACTTCTCTACATGATTTGCCAGAAGAAACTGCTATATGAAAAAAAAAAAAGGCTCAACAACTTCTAGCATGGTTCAGACTAAATTGCTTTATACAGAACAATCTTGTTTATTAAATAACCTATACTATCAGAGCCTTCAACATATCCTTGTTGAAGGTGGCATTTTATCCCAGATTTCCAGCAAATCTGGTTTTAAAACTCTTGCGTCATGAGAATATTCCACGACACAGCTTGCATCTTTTTTTCTAAAGACTATTTTAAAATATCCCCTTTTCATGAAAGTTAAAAATACAAAGAAAACATACTTTGATTTCAAAAGAAATTACATGGCCAGCAGTAAATGCACAGTGAACCATGAGTGCCTGCTCTTACTTTATAGGAAGGCAAATGCTTTTTTTAAAGTTTCCATCAGTATTTGGATTTGTTACTCAGAGAACATCATGTAATTAAAAGGGACAGATACAGAATGTCCTTTTAACCACTACTGAAAACTTACTTACTGCAGAGCATCTACATGTGAAATTGAACAGTGATTGCTATATTAAAATAGATCTTGAGCCTCTCAGCTTCTAATACTGCTGAAAAAGTGCTCTAAATAAAATAAAAATCACTTACCTGCTAAATAATCATGCAGAATTAAGGAAAAATGTTTTTATGTTAACATAGAGCCAGATGTTTGAAAAGGCACAGTTTACAAATCTCTGCATGAATTGTCAAATGTTGCATACTGAGCTTAGGTAAAGATCTTGATTTGTCAACCACATACTTAGGTAGGGCACTCCACTGGCCTTATGTTCTTGATGTATCTATCATTAAGGCCAGCAGAATAATATAATTTGCTGTACTTAACTGCACTGCAAGACAGTTATTGTATATTCAGTAGCATTTTCTTCAGTATTTCAGCCTTACACATAAGTAGCTACCATGTAGTACGGAAGACTGGGTGTTTCAGCAGCTCCCTTGAAGGGGGTCTGTCCTGAGGTTGAAGCTCTAAACACCGAAGAGTCACATCTTTCAAGCCTGGAGACAGATGTGTAGGGATTGATGGAGCAGTAGTTGCACTAGCAATCTGAAAAAAGGGAAGTAACTTTTTAGTAGTCAGTGATTAAGCCCCCCCTTCTACCCCAAAAACATTCTACAAATTGGTAATTTCAGCTGATGAGTTAGATTCATGAACTTTCTCCATTCAGCGTATTTCCTACTGCAGTTTGAAGATTACATTACTACATTCAGTTTATTGTCCTTATACCTATTGCTTTTTAGTTTTACTCCCTCCTGATACTTTTCTCTAAAAGTTCTCCTCACAGCAAGATCCTGCAGTGATCATCTCTGGGCAAGCCATACAGGAAAAGCTCCTACAGCACACATCTGGACATTCTTTAGCTGGCACGAGTCCCCACAGAGAGAGATTAAGCTGAGCAATGTTACACTACAAATTAAACTGGGTGTGCTTTCTTGTACTGCCTTTATTTCTGCTACTACCCCAAAGGCAAATATTTCTCAGTAAGACAGAGATCTCTCCCAACCAAATTAATTAAAACTTTATCCACAGGGATTAAAGCAGGATGACTGGGAATACTAGAGTGGTACCACCAGATTCACAGAGACACAGAACCACGACAATTACATCTCTTAGCATGTGATTTTACTTCGAACATGTCTGAGTACTGCTGTACAATGTCCACTTTCTGCAAACACTTCCTTTACTTGCAGCAGTATTTTCTTCATTAATGCCTACAGTTCAACTGGACCTTTAGAATTAAATATAAATCACTAATTTTAGTAAGAAACATGAATTCCAAGATCTGGCAAAAATTGTACATAGGATGGCATAATGGAGAACATCTTTTAGCAAAACATGATCATGGAACATTAGGCTTTTACAAAAGGACTTTCCCCACTGTGAAATATGAGTACCTATAAAAATGGTTTATGGTTAAAAAAGCTTCTGTGTTTTACAGGATTGTAAGAAAAAGTTCAAATCCCAATCTTCTGCTTAATTTAAGATCAACTCTATTCCTTAATTTTTTTTAAAGCCTGTTACACTATGTTTTTGTGTCTTAGAACAGACTTTTTTGAGCAACTTGGTCTAGTGGAAGATGCCCCAGCACATGGCGGAGAACTAGATTACCTTTAATGTCCCTTCCAACACAAACCATTCTACAATTCTTTGATTTTTGAATGTTATGTATTAATTTTTTTTTGTATCAGTTTGTTTGTTTGTTTTTTCAAAGAAGGAAGTATGATTATATTGGTACCAGTATTGCTTCTGTACTAACAGCTCCAACGTAAAAAAAATGCTATTGCAACAACCCCTGCTACATGCACACTTTTCTATAATTCATATGGCTGTGTACAATACTACTTGGCATCTTTTGTGGTACATTGATAATAACAAAATACCTCACCTTAAATATCAGAGCAAGATGATTGGAGTGTTTCTCCGCATTCCAAGGAGGTTTAGCACAAGCCATTTCTATGACAACACAGCCAACGCTCCACACATCACAGCTCCTACCATACTGCTGACCTCTCAGGACCTGAACAGACACCAAAAATCAGATTACATGCTTCCCAGTTTCTTAGCTCGAAGTCCTTTAGAAGTAAACTTCAACACATCATCAGACAAGTCTATTCTGATTAGCATTTCAGGCTATCAGAGTGACCAGTGATGTAAATGCCATAAGATTTACACAGGTCTAGAGATCTACTAAATCAAACAGCTGACCAAGTTGCAAGGAAAGTACCACGCAATGGCAGCTTTTGAGCACATGGTCATTTGGTGTTAGTAATAACACTTGTGATGACTGTATCTTGTAGCAAACTACTTAAAGCAACTTTGACAGCAAGAAAGAAATGTCATCATCGTCATGTTGGAGTAATTCCTAATCTTTTGAACAAAGGCATTTAAGACACATTTGAAGGATATACAGCAATTTTCTATTATTTGGTTACATGAATTAGCTGAAAGAGTTCAAACAAACTCTTTGAAATAACTTTAAAAATTGGTTTCTTACCTCTGGTGCCATAAATGCAATAGTTCCCAACAACTGTCCCTGAAACTCCCCAGCACCAGTTCCTTTTGATGCCAACCTGGCTGCAGCTCCAAAATCAGCAATTCTTAATCTATGACCTGTGCTGTCAATTAGCAAATTGGCACCTGTCAACAGCACAATAAAAATACTACTAGTTGGCTTTCTATTAAAGGCAAAAGGATAAACAAGACACTTGACACTTTTCCTCCCTGCACTTCAAAATTATGAAATAGTTTGACACACCAGTATCAAGGAAATCTAAAAATCAAGGATACAGTCTAATAACCTCACTTTTCTGTTATGTCTGAATGATACTGCACACAGCTTGAGGCTGTTCGAGAGATTTCGAGAGGCAATCAATTTTCAAAGTAGGGCAAACACAGAGGATTCTGGAACAATGCCTGGAAATGGTATAATGGAAGAAAATGGTGACCTAAAGCCTTGAAGGCTTTCATTGACTGCAGCTCCTCATGAAATTTAAAATTATTTCATTATCAAGCAACTCTGAGCTGCTTTAAAGAAAATTATAAGCAATTTAAAGTTTTACTATTTCAAAAAGAATTAGGAAAGTCAAACATCTGCCATCAACATGTTCTACTTATATAAATATATCTCCAGTTCATAGATAGCTAAAATGACATTAAAGGGAAAAGTTCAGTAAGTCTGGTATTTCCCAGTAAAGTTCACATGTTACTCAGGGAACAAATAATTTACATTCAATTAAGATGAATAAAGAAAACTCATCACAGTATCTCCACACATTAGAAATCCAGCCTCTTTATCTTGGTTTGTTCACAGATTTTTATTATTATTTCAGTGTTAACATTTACGTTAATTTAAGTAGCAGTAGTTTTAAAACTGTATGGCAACATTCTATCTTATTTTAACTGAGAAAGACAATTTTTTTAAAATGCTAATACAGGTAGCAAATATCCACAAGCGTGCCATGAACATTTTGATTAATTTTGAATCATTTCAGCTGCATTTTGAATAATTTCAACAATAGAGTTTCTTAAAGATGATCAGACAAACCCAGTAGAAATACCACTCCTGAGATGGTATCTGAGAGAATAAACAGGTCACAGGCCAAAACAAATGCTGCTTTCTGAATACTCCTTCTTAGAAGAATTTATCAGTAATTCTCACCTTTAACATCTCTATGGATTATCTGATTCTCATGGAGGTAAGAAAGGCCACGTAACAGTTGTTCTGTGTAATTAATAATAACTGATTCCTTGAAGGCTCCATATTTACTCAACAAATGAGCAACTGAACCCCCTAGAAGATAAAACAGTACATTCTATCAACACTTACACATTCTGTTAATAGAGTGCAACACTGCATCCTAAAACTGGAGCTTGATCTTAGTATTTCTAATTTATATTTGTCCTATCCCCACCCCCAAAAATGAAAATAATTTCATAGGCAAAAAAGTGATGTCATTCATTCCTCAATTATTTTCTAAATGGAATTGTACACATCTAAGACAAAAGTTTTCATGCTTCCAAGTAATTTTACACTTCCTTAAAAACAACACTTTATCCATCCTTCATATTAATATGTAAACAGCAGAACATAACTATTTTTGAGGCAACAGGTGAGTGCAACCTCCAGCAAGTAGTCCTTCTTAAGATCTTAATTTCTGATTTTTATCATCCAATACATAGAAATATGCTGACAAGCAAGGAAAAGCAGTACCTTCCTCAATTTTCCAAAACTAGTTAGTAATTCAGATTCTCAAGATTTTGGATTTCCAATTTGTCTCTCAAAGTACTGTAATATAACCTGGGCTTGAATGAGGTAAACCAATTCCTGACATTTAACTGTCTAAATAATAGTAGTTCAGAAAAAATCACTTAAAAGATTTAACACTAAATTTTGAGAAAATATTTTTTGCACTACTTCTTGTAATGACACAGACTTGGGGGCTTTGCATGTTAGCACTCTGATCATAAGTTAGGGTGCAGTGCTTCTTTTACAGCAAATAAGGATGTATAAAATACCACTTGGTAACTGGACAGCAGCAACATATAATCACACTAATAAATAAATAAATAAAAAAAATTACTTCTCAAAGACAGATTTTCTTGTCTCTGCTCTATACAACTATGGAAAAGATTACAAAATTTTTTACCAGATTACCAGTTAAGAGATTTAAAGATTTGAATTAATTTTTCCAAAACCACTACTTACTACTTATTATTTGAAACTTACTTTTCAGTTCTTACACGCCTCTGCATGTCATCTGACACAATTTTTATGAAAAAGCTTGGGACAAAAGTGACAAGTGTTCCAAACTTTATTGCAAAGTTACTTTTAATAATAACCTAAAACTACACAGATACACTGAAAATACAACAGTTTGAGAGACAGTCACTTCAGGTGGAAATAAAAATTTTTAACTTCTCATTTAGAATCAGAAATAGAAGGAAAAATACAATCTTTCCAACTGCTTTAAATGCACGACAGGTTAGGTATGGAAAATTCCAAATCACAAAAGCATGCACCATTAGAATGATGCTATGACACTTCAGCTGTTGTGTAAGTAGACCTTTACCCTAGCTGCCAACACAGAAATGAAAACAAATTCACAACCCCAAGCAACGCAACACTACGTCTTTCAAGACTCAAATGGTATTTTCAGCAGTTGTTTACCTGCCATCCATTCAATAAAAAGGTTATAGTTGCTCTTCTCACACGTTGCGCCCAACATTCGAATAATGTTAGGATGGTTCAGATGACTCATCATCCTTATTTCTTCTCTCAGTGCTTCAACCACCTCTTCCTGCTCAGATGATGTGTTCCTGACATATGTCACCTGTTTTGAAATATGGCATTCGGAGTTACCTAATTTAAGTACAAATCCTGCAATCGCCTTTCAGGACAGCAACAAGAATGGATAGTTTTCACTATCTGGAACTTCTTTTTTACCTCCAACCCCATCAGCTAAGAACATATCTCCATATGAGACAGTCACAGAAAATTAAGAGCAATCTTCTAGGGAGCAAACAAAAACTTCTCCAAGTACAGAGTGGGGAAACATCCCTCTTTTCACCTCTGTTTAAACTAGGAAAAACCCCCTGGTTTCCAGACATTGAGGAAAAGGAAGAAAGAAAAGGCTGGAAATAGGATCCAGAGTGTCACTTACACAATCTTACCAGTTAAATGATAAATGTTTCATAACTAAAGCTCTTACAGAAATTCAGCTGAGGGGAGAACTTGATAGATCAGAAGTAACGGAATTGGAGCCTATCTCAGCTCTGATCCATGCTAAATATGACATCATGGTATGCTGCAGGGAATCATCATCATTTCTCCAGGACCACATGGACACCCCCACTTTTTCACAAGCAGAAGAGTTTCAAGGGAGCAATACCTGGTGGCAGATATTCTTTCCTTGAGCAATTTCAAAATATTTGATCTATTCCATAGGTGTGAGTTCACTGTAGAACTGATAGGAGTGTTGGGAATAAAATTCCCTCTATTTTGTTACTACTGATTCAGCCTTAGGGCAGCTCTAGTGTGAACAATTTACTCACACTTGAAACATTCAAAAATCTTGACTGAAGGAGATGCCTCTTCTCAGCCACTCTTCTGTATCTATTAATCTAAATAATACAAATACTTGCCTCCAAGTTGGCTTTAGTTAGTTAGCAAAGTTGAATCAGAGGAAACAAGTATTAAAACTATTGCCTCCATTTAAAGTTATAGGAAAAATATTCTTGACAAGTGAGAAGAAACTATTTTAAATAGCTATCTGGCAAATAGGGCATTAATTTGGAATCAGGATATCTGGGCTCCATTCCTAACTCAGTCACCATTTCATGAACGTGACAGATGCAAAAACACACTTGAAGAACTATGGAAGAAAACGGGCATAGAAAAAAGGACTTTTTTCACTCTAAGAAGAGCTGAAAAAACTTGTATATATTCAGTTAATACCATGCACATAAAAGTTTTTTTACATTATGTATTATGTCAGAATACATGACAGGGGGTAGAAAAAGCAGGAACATAAGAGGTCTGAGAGAACAAACACAAGAAAGTGGGGAACTTCCCTGAAGTATTTACCTGTTTTACAGCCATTAACGTCCCTGTTCCCACATCTTGAGCTTGGTAACAGGAAGAGAAAGCTCCAAGACCAATTTGCTGACCTTTAAGCCATTCTGCATCTTCTCTGTAATGGTGTTTTGCTTTGGTATGTCCAGGCAGGGTTTCTGGTGTCTGCAAATTAAGTTAAAAATCAATCAATGCATCTAAAATACAGACATTTTAATGAATTAGAAAATATCCAAGGTTATACACCTCTCCCTTGCACTTGTTTGAACTGCTTGTTATACAGGTCTCAGCTGAGATGAGAGCACCAGAGTATTCTGTAACCCACATTCTCTATTACATGAAACAGAGCTTCCTCATGACAGTGAAAGGCAAGATTCAAGGACACACGCAGGAGCTCAACTTTTTTTCTATTCCTTGTCTCACATCTAGTTAAGGCTTTAGCTGGCACCTACAGTAAACAGAACCAAAATCTGGTTGTTTCCT
This sequence comes from Alaudala cheleensis, assembly GCA_013398995.1. Classification (NCBI taxonomy): domain Eukaryota; kingdom Metazoa; phylum Chordata; class Aves; order Passeriformes; family Alaudidae; genus Alaudala; species Alaudala cheleensis. The sequence continues at coordinate 131,845 of VWYE01017602.1, read as the reverse complement.
ATTTTATTTATCCCTCCCATTTTATGCTTTACATGTTACCTCGAAGGATCACAAATAAAATACCCCTTTTTCTATTATTATTTCTTGTGCTTATTTGCAAATATTAGAAGCATTTTTTTCTGACTAATAAAGTATCTCTCATCTTCTGTCAAGACAGGAAGACAAGATCTTTTCCCATTCTTTCTTTCAAAAATTAGTTTGGTTTTGTACAATTGCCTTCAAAGTAAATCAGCATTAGGACTCAGTACAGTTCTACTCCTACTTAAAGTTTCTGGATTTATTTCCTAATTTCCCCAATTCCACACTTTCTTTTTTGTCACTTTAAATGCTGATACATGATAGGGCATTTCTCTTGCAAACACCTTCTCTAGATGTGTTAAGGACATAGAAGGATTCTATTAGAATCCTTCTAAGTGGCACACTATTTATATTCAATTTCCTGTGAAAGGGTATTGAGCACCTTCATGTTTTCTATCACTTTTGAAATACAACAGCATTGCTGTGTAAGTTCAGTGACCCTCAGCTGAGACTTAACCTAAATTCTCATATGTATACTTACATCCTGCTGAATGATTATGATATCTTCACCATTTTCGACCTGTAGTTGGGGAATTACCGGCAAGGCATCTTGGGATGCTGACATTGCCATAGCAATAGCTAAAGCTTCCTCCTCTTCAGCTTCCATCTTCTCCTTGCATTTTTGATTATGATTTACATCATCTTTATAAGTATCATCATTTTCTGCCCGCTCAGGAGAAAGAACTGCAACTTCAGACTTGAATGTAACTGTGCCATCACTTGTTGGCATGGAGGCCTCAAGTAGGTCCTCAATACTGGAATTGAGCTCGGCATTAACATCCAGCCGGCACTTTTCATCTACTGGCGTGAACACTGTCTCTTCACTTGGAATAACTGCAGTGCTGTTACCATCACACTGTGAAATATCATTCAGGTCGAGTGTCATACTGCTCTTTAAGGTTTCTCCTTGCTTGTTCACATCACTTGGGGTGGGTCGTGATGGCTTTGGCCTATGTACATGACTGGATGGCAATGGTCTGGCTTGGGTAAAAACCGGAGAAAGTTTCTCAGATTCTTTATTTTCAGAACAGTTTCGCTGAAATTGGAGAGAAAGTTTCCGCTGTGTTTGAGGAGAAGGTGAGGGGATTTTGCAGGGAACAAATCCCTGAGGTCTGAGTTTAGAGACATCTGTTACAGTGCCAGCTGGTACAGATGGATTTGATGGAGACACAAGTGTTGGGAACAGTGACTGGGAATGACTGGATGAGGGAGAAGAGTTCATACACTGACTGTGGGGTTTTCCTTTTGTTTGAATGGCTGGTTTTGGTTGCTCAGTGGTTACTGATGAAACAGGAAGTCCCATAGCAAGGCCAGCTAGCATCTCAGAAATGTCGTCTGGACTGGCACTCAGTTTTCTGTCACTTAAACCTTTCCCACTTTTCCCTGATAACTGGACAGTATTATTGGGAGTATTATTTTCTGTAGTTTCTGGAGAATTATCTGGCACAGGTAGCTGTAAAAAGTCTTCATGTCGGCATTCCCCAGAGTGCACTTCTTCCATGCCCAGCTGAATGGCTTCTGCAATTTCCATTTCATCTGCTATTGCCATCAGACGTCGACGCATCCTTGCATAATGAGTTGAGCTTGTCACACTCAACATATCTAACAGCTTTACAAAAATATGGGGCACTCTTGCTACCATTCTTGCTGCACTCAAAAATACTCTCCGTGACAGTTTGCCAACCATTGAGTGGGAATTGTCAATTGACTGCAAGGCGAAAGTTAAGAGGGACAGAAGTTTCTTATACCTAAAAAAAAGAAAAGAGGTCTATTATACAGTGATATGCTCTAGTTAACTAGTACCAAAAAAGCCATTTCAAGATAATGTATTTAGTTGCCACTTCTGAAGTAGGAAGGAGATTTATTGTTGCACTGGTGCTTCAAAAATGCTTCACAGATTACAAGTTTTTAAAAAGGTAACTATTTACTCTATAAAGCAAGCACACTCTGCATAGAAACACATGTTATTTGTTTAAAGGAATTAGAACAACCACTTCTTTTATGAAATAACCATCAACAAATTCAACTACAAAGAGTATTATTTGCATAATACAAGAAGTACCTGTCAGCTACCGTATCAGCCTGCAAGACATCTCCACAGACAATGTGGGGATAAAATTCACCAGGGAATTCCAACAGAAGTCTGTCTATTAGACAAAGTCGCCCCAGCAGTGCTTGCCAGTTGCTAGATTCGATCTCATTTCCAAGAATACAATTTAAGACATAATCAACACCTCCAATACCAATGGATCCTATAAAAAAATTGGATAAAATGAAGATTAGGTATTACGTTCAGAGTCTACATGAAGAACACAACTGTATCATTCAGAATTACTCATTGTTTGCTCAAATTATCCCCCTTCCAAACTGTTGAGAGGAACACTGTTCTCTTTGCTATGCTTGTACTTGATAAATTCCAGTATTATTTACTTAGAATTTAATTTTATATGAGTTATTATTACCAGATTTAAGTATTTCTCTTCCAACTGCCAGCTCGCCTGCTTGACCTTTACACATCTCCAACAGCGTTGAGACTGAAAGTTGACTTGTTCGACTGTAAGAAAGTAAAACAAAACAAAAAATGAACTCCTTTAGCAAATGCTCTCAAGGAAAAACATTCTATTCATTATATTAAATAATCATCAGCTAGGAATTATGTGTAAAATTATTTCACATCACTTCATTCCAGTAAATTCCTATAATCTCCTCTTTGTAAGCTACCAGTAGCTGTGACATTCTTACAAGGATACTGCCAGAAATGTAATGTCAATCCCTAATACACAAACAAAACCCCAAATTGCCTTGTTCTCTTGCAAAACGTGGCGAAACGCATGAAAACTTCTATAAATTCTATTTCACTTATTACTTCAACTTTAGATATTGTCTTGCTAGACTGTTGCTGGGGGATCTCTAGCTGCAGTTTAAGAAAAATTGCTGCTTAGAAACTAAACCTCAAGAGACAAAACTCAAGCTGGTGGAGTTCTGCATTGAGTTTACAGTACAGAAGAAGAAATGGTTAGCCTGGCAGAACAAACAGGGTAGCCTAGGACAGGAAGACTCGAGCCAAGGGTAATTCACCCGAAACGGCCATTTCCTATAATTACGTTCTGAATTACAAATCACAATGTGTTTGTGTTATAAATCACACAGTGTTATGTTGTTACTGCTACAAATTCATGGCAAAGAGGTGTAACAACTTCTGCTGAAGTAGTAAAAACACTGAGAAGTACTTGCTAATAGCTCTAAGGAGTCACCAGAATGAGACCGAAGCAATAACAACAGAGATAAAAGGGATAAGTTCATGACTGCACCTAATACCTTCCTTTACTTTAAATGGGGAAAAAAAGCCCTTATGAAAACAAAGTATACAATCACTTACCGTCAAAACCTACAAATTTCATGCCAGAAGTTTGCCAGCAGCAGTTAGGCTAGCAAAACAATTACATATATTTACAATCCGCACATTTTATTTTAACACCAACTAGTTACATATGAAGAGCAACAAATGAAGCTTTAAGATATTTCAGTAACAATCCAAAATGAAGTTCATGAGACATCGTACCTGTTAGCATCTGCACATTTAACTAATATCGTCTCTACAACTGGCTTGAGAAGTCGCTGTAGTTTAGTCCTCTCTGCCAAAGTATGACAGGGAGTGTACACTAGCATGGCTCTTAAAGTTTTCTAAGGGAAAAGAAAAAAAAAAAACCACATATGAAGTCCAACTAGCTACACAAATTTTATTTTTTTAAGAGACCTAAATAAGCATTAAAGAGTAGTAAATTCAGTTCTACATAACTTGTATTCAAAAATGTCAGTGAAATGTTAAAAGGATAAATGACTTACTACATATTCACTGCTACAAGTTAGTCAACTCCTCTTTGAGAGTGGAAAGACATACAAATACTGTCAATACTTAGCAATGTGGCAAATGCCAGTGAAATCATGCCGTTTCACTTACGAGATTTTGATTATCCCACTTTCAGAGGATAGTTAAAAGTCATCAGTGGTGCTCAACAAAAACTACTAGGATTCCTGAGTTCACATCTCTTCTTCCATTCCCTCCCCCTTCAAAAATCAATTAACTATGAAATTAGTAGAATACAACAAGTAAACAACTACTTACTAAAGCAGCAACATACACTTTGTAGACAGGGTCAGCACAGACCATGGACAGCACACTGCAGCAGGATTCCACCACCACATCTCCTGAGATACTGGTCTGAGATGACCCACTAGCTGCTCCCAGAGCTCCAGCACTTGTGTTGTTTCCATTGCTGCTTCCGGAGTTTCCAGTGCTTTCACCATTAGCCAGTAATAGAGCACCACTAACATCATGGGAAAGACGTCTGAGTGCCATCTCTCGTATATTCCAGTTTCGAGAAAACAAGCAGCCAACTAGCTCCATCCCAAATACCTGCCAAGGAAGAAAGAGACATTACAGGAATCAAAATGAAGTGCTGCAACTTAAGTACCTGACAAGAGCAATCAAAAAGAGGAAAGATATTTCTAGTTAAATATCAGGAAAGCTGACAGCAAAAATATGTCCAAACATACAGTGTATTAAAAAAAGATTTTTGATAGAAATAAAACATCATAAACTATAATGCTACTTGGTTCTGTAAAAGCTTTTTAAAGAGAATTTTCATTACCAAATATGAGGTTGTTTTCCAGACACTGGTATTAACAGTGCTGAAATCAAGGTCTGGCTACACCAGATGGAAATAATGGTAAAAATAAAGGACATACAAGTTATCACATTTTAAGTGTGTGACCCCATGTTCAGCTGAATCCACCTCTACACTCTAAAAGCTATTAGATACTGTACAAAATAGAGTTACCTGAATCCATGGCTCAGCTGAATCTTTATATGTAGAAGGGATCTGCTGGACTCCATAATGAGTAAGGTTAAAATTGCTTTCTTGAGTTCTTCTCTGTGATCCAACTGCAGATTGCTGCTGAGATTGTTGCTGAACCACACGGAGAACAGAAGAATCCACAGGGCTTGGCAATTCATGACTACAGATCAAGAACAACACAGATCAACAAATCAAACATCAGATGTGAATAATCCAGCATACTCAGAAAGATCAATTAAAGATCCAGAAACAGGTAGTTTTTTTATACACCAACTGAATCCTCACCTATAGAAATCATGAGATCTCCATTTAGATCTACAAAGTGGACAGATGAGTGGCTCTCTGTTTCTTCTGCATTCTTCTGCCCCTGGAATACAGCAACGGGATCATTTGCACTTAAGTTTTACAGTGTACAAAAATGGAAGATAGCATAACTACTTCTAAGTTTTACTGAAGAACATTTCATAATTAATACTTCTGAACTCAGCCACTTTCAACAGCCTGGGCATTAAAATATAGGTGCTTAAGCATTTTTTTCTGCATGAAGAAATGCTTCACTTCAGCATTACAATTAATATTTTAAGTTATGAACTGAAATTCAGGTCCTTTGGTACCTCAAATATAGGAAAATTTTATTTGTTAATGCAAACTGTACATATTTATATGTTTTATTTGATGTATTATATAAAGATACTTAAAAACTCATTATATAATCCTAGCTAGCATTAAATGACTTTTATGCATTCTAATGACAAGTGACAGGGAGCTGAAAGTCCGTTCCTAACCTTGTTCCAATTGGACATAATCTTTTCACTCAGGTAAGAGAGGCTTAAACCTCTAGGCCTTCAGATAACTTCTCTATCGGAGCATCAAATTAGAAACTCAATTTGGGAATAATAGAAAAAATAAAGTGTATCAATAGTACCTGAATGATACTAAATTTTCAGTTATCAGTCATCATTTACAAGCAGATTTCCAATTTTCTTACTGAACATAAAACAAACAACCCAAAACCATACTAAACTATAACACTTCTGCAGATTTAGAGTCTCCAGAACTTGACAAAATGGATAACATACAAATTGACATGCAGTGGTGGTGTAATTTGTTCCTGCAGCCATCTTCACACACGGTTAGACTCTCTTCATCCAGCATGCCTAACAAACAAATGGGGCACATCTGTTCTTCTTCATCCTTCATACTATAAAAAGAGACATTTGTGATTGTAGAAGAGGCATATCAGAATAGGTTTTAACAGTCAAAAAAGATTAACTTCTGGTTTGTAACAGTCACTTCTGGAGACCTATAGGCTTTTCATGAATCATTCTCCTAAACCTTGGTCTGAGTAAGTAAGCAACCAGATTTTTAGAAGCACTGTGTACAGACAACACTTTGTTAAAATGAAAGGGAAAGTCACAAAACACATGACATGTTTTCAAACTAGGTCATATACCAATTAGAGACTGAAAGGCCCAGCTTTGGGCACTTAACATTTTTTTCCCTAAGGCTTCTTTAAACAAACCAATCTTCATTTTTTGATTTATCATTTGGGTTTGAAAAACTAAGGACTTTTCATATTTTGAAAGCTACCTATGTTCTTTTCAATCACATTTCTTCCAAAGTATGGAGTCACAAGGCAGTCTTCAGCCCCTTACAAGAAATTGCAAATACTCTTTGATGAACATTATATAACTCAAAAAATAAACAACTACTCAAGAATTTTCTGCCATTAACAAACTGATGGAATAGATGCACATGAATACTAACATCCATGTCACACACAGATGTTTAAAAAAACTCCCATTTTCCCTTTTTTTGCTTGCAGTTTCTCCACTTTAATTTCAAATGGATATAACCAGAGATTTACCCAAAAAATTCTTCTAAACTTAAACAACATGCAATGAAAAGCACAAATCTTTAATCTCCTGCAATATTGTTTAAATGTGAAAAACTCTAATTATCCATTGCAAAAAAAATTTCCAAAATTTATAATTGGTGTGCATCCAAAACTTTGCAGGCACCCTGCATTTGTTCACCAACAATACATATTTTAAATAAAATTAACTTGTACATGCATTATTTCTATACAGATGCATTCCTTTCCATTTCTCTGCAAATGCTTGCAAAGCTATTTATTCCTTGGAAAAAGCCACAAAAGTAAGCTTACAATGAAACATAATTTTCCACACGTGTGTGTGTGTATTTATATATATATAAATTAGAAACTTATTTTTGAAGAATTAGCAGTAAACAAAACATAACTGCAAGTCATAGGAATTATCAGAACTGAGTACACTTCTATCTGAAATGAATCTGATGCTCGGTGTTCTTCAATACCCATACCATTCAAATTTAGACTTGCACAAAACAGCAGCTTCTCTCATTGAATCAGCATTGCAGGGTGAATCAGTATCACCAAGTGTACTGCCAAACAACTGAAAATCTTTCATCCTGTGAGAAGTGATAACTAATGCAGTAAAGTTCACAATCCTATAAAAAAATAATTCCCTACACAAGTATTGACATAAAAGGAACTGGCTTGCCAGATAAAGTTGTTCCAGAGTAATTATACATTTAACAACTCTGTTTATGCAACTTATTTAAAGTGCCACAATTAGAAAAAATAAGTAAACGATGAAGTGATAGTAAGGTCACAGTCTGTACATCAGAATTAGAAACCTGTCTGAATATATTCCTCTTTCTATATGCTCACTATCACAAAGTAACATCTCAAGTAAGGTACTCCTTAAGTTAGATTCCACTTCACATAAAACAAAGCCTCAATTAGAGTTGCCATCTCTGGTCTGATCTCTCTAAATGATGTACAGTTTACTCACTAAATAATGCAAGCACAAACTATTTACTCAAAAAATTAATCAGTACCATTTCAAAACCATGGAAAAGAATGTACATAAGAATTCAAGTAGAAATAGTCTGGGAAAAAATATGAAAGAATAACACATTACCTGAAATTCATAGACAAGGCATCAATTCATAGATAAGGCTTAACTAATAAGTTAATACCACTCTTAAAATAATCACCCATTTTAAATGAAGTAGTTTTAAAAACATATGTTTGATCCTGTTTTTATATTTATGTGATTATATAGAGTGCATTTACCTAAGCGTTTTTCAGTGTACTGTCAGAGGCACAAACTTTTCTCCAAAGCAGGACAGGAGACAAAAAAATCATGCTTATTCAGTTGTTAAAATCTGCACAAGCACTGTATTTAAAAAATGCACACAATAGGCTTCCAAAGTTGATATTTGCTTAAGTCTTGCACTCAATATTTCGAAAGTTTGTTTTGCAAAACTCATATAGGGTCAAAATGATTATTTTCACAACTCTACTTAACACTTTCCAAACAGAAGTTACAAAAACAAATATGCCCACTTGGTACCACAGTGACTAATGTATGCTTGACTTGATTGCTTGCAAATGCAGAGACTTAATGTGGCTTGAAATGAAAGCAGCTTTGAACAAAAAAGAATGTAGGTGATTCTGAAACTACAGAATAAAGCTTGTAATTCCTTTTAAAAATACTAACCTGTTTTCTGAACTAGATGTAGAAGTACTAGATGATGACAATGTATGAGAATTTGACATGCGTGAGACAAACTTCTGGATGGTGTTACGAGATGGAGCTTTGATCCTCGAGCTACGCCTACTGTGATATTTCTGGAACAAACTCTCAACCTAACATCAAAAAAAGACAGCAACAGTCTTATTTATGCTACGAATATCTTGTAATTAGAAGTCATATTACCAAAGCAAAAACTACTGCTAACAGGAAAAAATCTATTCACCTGCACAATAATGCATTAGCAGTAGCAGCAGCAATAACAGAAGTCTTACGACTAAAAAGATCACAAGAAATATTTTACACCACATATTCATCTTCTTATTGAAAATAACTAACAGCTCTAAGTATACACATAATTACTTCCAACTACACACATTTTTTCTTCCTTTCAGCAAATGAGTGACACAGATCTATCAATTTTAACCAAAAATCCCACTAGTTGAATCACTCACTGAACTACAGCTCTCTAGTATTTATGCAGTTATGTCTTATATTTGCAGGTAATTTTTCCACTTACAGAACTCCTGAGATTGAATTAAAGATATCATTATAAACATACACTCTTGTTGCTTTGAAATCTAGCAGTTTTCAGCATTTTTAAGATAGAGTCCTAAAGACATTAAGGAGTGCATTCTAGATCAACATTACATCTATTAGAGATTGATTACCTCAAAGTTCTTCAGCGTCTTTCTCCACAGCATTGGGTCTGAGGGTTCAAGCTGAAAGACCCTCAGCATAACAAACAGCAGATGAATACAAAACGTCCCACGGCCACAGCTACAAGTCTGCAAAGAAAAGTATATGATAAGGTTCTACTGACTTGGTAATTTTTCCACATTTAAGTGTATCATAGAACACACCCACCCCCCAACAAAAAAAAGTAATTCATATATAGACATAAATGTCCTCTTGCATATCCTTACAAAAAAGACAATTCCTAAAATATTATTCAGAAATGCATACCTGAAAGCATAAAATTACAGTATCAGTTTTCAACTTCTTTTCTCCCTTGTGCCCCCTCTTTTATTTAAATCAACTGAAGCTATTTTTATGCTTCATACTGGAAGGAATTTATGCATATAATCATAAATCCACAGTAGGACATCAATGAAACTTAAATGAGATGCTTCTGTTCCTAATGGATGTGTCCCAATACTGCATTACATTAGTACCAAGAGAGCCTAAGAAAAGGATCTCATTGTGAGTATTAATGAAATTATTGGCACTATAAAGGCAACTGTGTCATGTGTTTTTCATTTATATACATCTCATGACTAGAGGAATTAAGTGGCCAAATTTTAGCCAAGAATATGTAAGACATAACTCAGAGCCACTTCTAGGAATGAGTCTATTTTTCTTTTAAGAAAGAGAAGCTGTAGACAAATGCAATTTACAAATTACAAGCTGATTTTGGTATTACATGAGTATAGATTACAACAATTAAACATTACTTTATAGAACAGTGATCAGCAATTGAACTAATCTGTCTTTGAACAGTTTTCAGAGATTAACTATGAATTGATAAAAACTATAAGCAAGACATAAACATTCCCTACCTGAGGCCCAATAAATACTCTGTATTTATTATCAGGGCTGTCGCCTCCAATTAGGAAAGAGTTGGGTCCTATCTGCTGCAGCAAGTACAGCCTGGCTCTCATCACTTTGTTGACACGGCGACTGGTCTCCTCGGGGCTGTACGGGGAGAAGCCATCCGGGGACGGGGCTCGTCGGGGCGGCGTGATCCGCCCGCTCTGAAACTACACAAGTGCCTCCGTCATGAGCATCCAAAGGACAGAAAAATGTTCAAATAGGTATTCAGATAATACTTATTTCCAGAGTAACAGTCCCCAAAACCTGGAACTACTACAATCTCTTAGACGCTATGATTTAGAAGTATGCCCAGAACTCAAAGGCAGAGGAAGACTGAAATTCTGTAGCTGAAACTTGTCTGACATTGGGACACAAAAGGAGCCTTTCAAATTGCTTTGTATTTTCATGTCGTCATTGGTTGCCTCACCATATTACTACTGAATTATCAAATGCAATTCAATCTGAAGATAATCAGAGACATATTACTCCATAAAGGAGATTATTCTATAAGGCTGTAACACTAATATATTTCATAAATTAAAAAATGCTATGACTACAGTTTACAAAACAGAATACAAGTTCAACAAAGATGAAAAGTTTAAGAAAATTCCAAAGAAAAGAAAAAAAAAATACAGCTTTCTCCCTTTTCCACCATGAAAACAACTTTTAGATGAGGATGCTTTTGGGTTTTTTTTAATATTGTTTCCCCCTAATCAAAAAATCAATGGCCCAAACCTTTTAGAAAGATAGTCTTTATTTAAATTCTTCACATTTCTAACATTATGAGAGGCATTAATGGTTCCACCCCATTTTTAGATCTTCTGCTTTTATTTGTAGGCATTGAATTTCATATTAGTATTAAAGTAATGATGAATGCACTGTCCATCATATAAGTAAAATATAAACTGGATTTTTAATGTTTTTAATGTGAAAAATTATTATAAAACAAAAAACTCCAAACAAGTAAAAATGATTGTTTTCTTTTTTTTAATCTTTCAGTTTGTCTTGTCAAGAGGAAAGGACAGGTGCTGTTGTGCTGTAACTTGTGATACTTTTATCTAGTTCAGAAGAATGGAAGTACATATTTTAACTGATAATGGAAAAACTTGTTTAGAACAGGAAAATAAAACCAATTAGATCTTATTTATCCTCTGATTGCACTGTGAATCGCACTGTGAATTTAACTGCTGATGAGCATTTTTACAACAAGCTAGTGTGTTACATATTATTGCTCTAAATATACTCTTGATCTTTTTTTTAATTAAGCCAGTTACTCTTGCTCAAAACATTCTATTCTAGATGTTCTCCAGAATGGAGTCATAGTGATTTTTGACTTCTAACAATGTACATACATTAGTCTTCCCTAATCTATACATGAAGACAAATTCTGAAATAGAGGATCACAACAGCATCCCAGTAAGACTTCTCTGCAGGAATTTGAATCTCATCCACAGTCCCACCCTTAATGGAATATACCAGAGAACTGACAGGCAGGAGAAACTGATTACAGTTATTAAAAAAAACAAACCCAAAACCAAACAACAAACAAACAAAACCCCAACCAGTACTTCTTCATGCTAATAAAGCTAAGAGAATATACATGTATTCGTGATTGAGTATTGATATTTCTTCCTTTATTTCCTAGCAGTAACAAATGAAAGTAGGACTGAAGCATAAAGAAAACACACATGAGAAATACCACAGGAGATATGTATGTAGCTCAAGTGACACCTTGTAACAACCTCTTTATTACCTCTGTAGAGCAACCATCTTGCTCTACAGAGGGAGGACCAACTGCCCCTATAATCAAGAGATTGTAGAATATAGCCAAATTAAAAATTACATTACTGCTTGTAACTTACAGGCACTGGAGATACTCTTTTTCTTCTAACACCTGGTGACTCAGATTTAACTGTCCTAGCAGATGATGAAGAGGAACTGCTAGGAGAAGGACTACGTCTTCCTTTCTGCGTAGGTGAAGAAGCAGTATTTTGTCCTTCAGATTGAGGATCTAGATAGAGCTTGTTCATTTCTGATCCTTCTGCTTTTCCAGGGATAGGTTTCACCACCTTGCAGGAATTTAACATGTTAAAATTATTAACTGGTGATTTTACAAGAAAGCAAAGCAAATTACCAGGAATTCATTGTAATTAAGCCATTATACAGATGTCCAAATATTCCTTAAGCCATACTAACATCTAAGAGGGATTAGCTTACTGATCTATATGCAACACAAAAGCAATAAACTTTCTTCCTGTCCATTTGAGCAGCTCATGTTAGTTGTGCTAGCAACTGATTTCATAATCAAAGTATTCCTATAATTATCATTCATGATACCTCAAAAAATAGCAGTTTCCCCATCTGGATAGTAGAAGCCAGAAGAATTTTCTTCTCTGCAGGTATTGTGCTTATTAAGAGCTGTAATACTGGATCACACCCATTCTACATGGTACCAGCTGAGAAATACTAGGGCTACTATTTCTTTACCACAACACTTTTTGCAAACTAAGGACTTAAAATATATATATATGGATATATATATAATCCAGCAAAATTGCATGTGCTGTTCTTCATAAAAACCACACTCACATTTTTTGTCTGCCATACAAGCATAATAGCTACACCACATCTGGTATCTGACCTAACCACTGTGCACGGTGCTGCACAATGTTGATTAAGGGGGTGCTCAGGGAATATGTACACAATAGCGCTTTGTTGCATGAACACCTGATTTTGACACTGAGGATTGGAATATTTCAAGACAACTTTCAGCTTTCTGCCAGTCAGACCCACATAACACATAAGAAGAGTAATGTCCCTGAGAATCTAATTTTAAAACAGTCCTATTGGGAAGATTCAGTTTTAGTTCTACATTTCTCAATGTCTCAGAAGCTTGACTCTACACTGGAAGGAAGCTCCAAGCAACACCTCAGATAAACAGAGCAGATCTCTCCTAGAAAGTTCCAGAAGTCTCTTTAAGATGAAAACTGAAAGGAGCTTTCCCTCCTCAGGGTAGGAAGAAACATCTAGACTCAGTGCCCAGTTACAGAAGTGAACAGGATAAAAGAGAAATATAAAGAACAGTGAAAAGCTTTTTTCCCCTCCTACCAATTACAGTAACACTTCTCCTTGCCTGGAAGATCAAAATGCAAATTCATGTACCAATGGACAAACTACTCGTGCTTGAAAACATCAAAAATGTCAAATGATAGTAACTGAGACTCTGGAGCATCAAATGTTGTATTATCACACCCAGAAACCTCAAGGGAAGTGGGCTGAGCAAGGAAATAATTTCAAGCTATTCAGTAACCCAAAAGCATTTAAGTTTTTTAAGTTAAAATTGTGTTATTTGACTCTCTGAGGTAATGGGGCTGGGTGCACTTGTATTTTCAATGTTATTTCTCACAAGAGAACTTTCTAATTTCTGTTCCAGAAAAGCTGTCTCCAAACATTTGCCTATAGCATCAGATGATCTTAACTGTACATCAGTGGTACATGGGAGTCACATCAACCAATGCAACTACATTCGTAGGTAAGTAACAGCGATTAATTAAACAGCATTATGCTGAACAGAATCAGAACTACTCTTAAAATATTTCAGGTTTGATCTACCTACATTTCTTAAAAGCACTCCCAAGCCATTTATGCCAAAGCGGTACCGAAAAGGCTAACAGAACCCGGTTCACAGAATGGTGCAAAGCTCAGCAGAGCTGAGCGCTGGCTGAAGGCACAGCCGGCTTTCGGTTCGCCCCCGGTTCGGGCAGGGCGGGCAGCGCTGTGCCGGCCGCGGCCGCTGGAGGGCAGCAGTGGCGCAGGGACGGCCACAGCAGCGCCTCTGCTCCAACACGACCCGCAGCGACCGCGGGGCGAATGAGCGAGACAAGCCACGCCGTCCTGTCAGACAGCGGGCACGAAACGCACCGCAGCACCGACACTGAGAGCAGACACATTGTCAAGAAAAAGAGCGTTCTGACAGAAAGAAATGTAAGTGATTTTTCTTTGTAATAGCTGGTACAGACATCCAATGCCACTTACCACAGGGCCTCTCCTGCTTCTTCTTTCCAGCCATTCATGCTTCCAGGCTGGCATACACGTTGCCTTGAGTTTCTCCCTGATCATGCGCTCTTCTGGGCGGTCATCCATCTTCTGCAACCCCCTAAGGGTTTCTTTATTCTCCATGTCACGACTACAGCAAAGAAAAAAAAGTCATAAACACAATTAATTTCAATTAAAGCATAATGCCACAGCAGTCTTAAACTTTGTGCCACCCTATTCTCCTTTTCTTTACAATGCAAAACTGCTAAAACATTATTTCCACCAGACTGCAAAAAGCCTTTTAAGAATCATAGCTAACCTGTTACTCTCCCATTTGAAGCAGAACACCTGTTTAGAGGGATATTTCTATAAAATGCGTGCACTGCTTATGGCACTTGAACACTCAGTAAAAGCGAGTATCTTCGCAAATACAAAACCAGGACAAAAATTACTGTCTATATAATGTCAAGCCATTCATCAAAGGTTTCACAAGTGTCACAATGGTTCATGCATTCCTTGGCAATTCAAAGCTTGCAATCTCCATTGTAAAATAATCTACAAAATTAATATAAATTAAAGATGAAAATTTCCCATAATCATAGGATGGACAAGCATGAAGCTTTGTACCTAGTACCTCTTCATATATTAACGCTGCTCAAAAAAAACACAGAACTTGTAAACTAATACACAGTAAGCATGAGAAAAACAAAATGGCCTGGGTTGGAAGAACCCTTAAAGATAATCTGGTTCTGACCCTTTCACTGTGGGACCCTCCCACTATACCAGGCTGCCCCATCCAACCTGGCCTAAAGTATATTTAAACTATTATATTTAGACACAGAAGTCACAAAATTAAGGCTAGTGGCCTTGTGAGTTCTTTTCAATGACTAATGACTCAAGAACTATTAAAGTCACCTGTAATAAGAGCAAAATTTACAGCAAGGTTATATCTGTAAAATGAATATTTAATCCATCTGGACTTGTACTTTTTCACCTACAGCAAAGTAGTTCCTTGTTATTGCTGGCAATACAAAAAAGCAAAAAACACTGTCACACACTGAGAAACAAATATGAACAGTCTGGAAGATTTCCTGATTCTGTTGAGCTATCTGCTAAATCACCAATAAAACCACATTCTTAAGCAGCAACACATGATCCCCACCCATCATCTTGAAGCCAGTGCTCTTCAAAAATAAGCAAGCTTGATTAAGCCAACTGTCAGAATTTTAGTCCAAAATCACAATTTAAAGAGGAAGACAATATAATAATTTAGCTATAACCACTTCCATGCAATCTCAACTTTTAAAATGTTTAACCAAGCAGTCACAACTGCATTTATGTACTGTAAGGTGACCTAAAGATATATTCCCTGCACTATTTTCTTTCTTCTCTCATTGTAGAGACAAAGGAAACAAAAGATTCTGAGGCAGGAAATAATTCTTCCTGTTCAGTGCTGAAACGTAATAAGCACATGGACATAGTTTGAAAGAAGAGATAGTTTCTTTACAATCTTCTAAGCCTACTGTTAATAACTGATTTTATGTGGAACTGTCTGATTCTAGTGATTAAGGACTTAAAAATGTTTATAAGTAGAAACACAATCCACCTAAGAATGAATATTTTATCCGAAGTTAAACATTCCTGCTTGCTTAATTCTGCAAGTAATGCAGTGAATTCTGTAACACTGCCTTCTAGATACAGAGACAAAAGTAGTGATAATCAATGAAAAACGAAGATAGTATAGCAGTAGCTAGGATCCAAATGAAAAACATGCCTAGAAACTTCAAAAGCAAAGAAACCACTGTGTAAAAAGAGTCAACTTTAAATTTTTTCTCAGTCCAAAAAAAAACCTGTTCTAAGACAAAAAATATTTGATAAGAACAGCAACACTCTAAAGTAATATAGGTGCCATTAAAAATATCATTACTCTATTTTTTTATATTCGTTATTTCATGACATGAACCATCTCAGTTGCATGAATACTTCATATAACAGACAGAAAACACCACACCAGCAGTGAAAGAATGACACAGTATTTCATTTGTTCATATAACCATGATTAACTTCCCAACTGATATTAAAAAAAGTCTTTTAGAGGCCCTTGAACTCCAATTCATGAACAATGTAACATGACAGTAGAGGCTTCACAATCTCTGCTTGTTCTCTAAAAAGCAGAAGCAGCTATCTTCCTCTCATGTGACAGCTAAACCAATGTACTCTTGTCTGCACAAAGAACTCTTGTGCTTTCTCTACATGCAGGTGGGAAGACCAACTGTGTCTGAAAGCTTTTGCTTAGTAAATCAGTTATCTTATGCAGAATTTAAGTTGTATCTATATCTATTTCTTTTTATTTACAGAACACAACTTCTTAAGTGATCAAAACAAGTTCATATTTTAGCTCAAGTCCTGGCTAAAATACTCATTAGAATCTTCATATCTGCTGGGTCTGGGGAAAAAATGTTTTTCCTGTGACTGCACCAAACTCCTGCATACTGCAAAATACCCTCACCTTGTGACCCTGAATGTGCACCTTTTTTTGTTAGGGCTCTTCTGGGTTTTTTTACATCATCTTAAGCAAACTCCCTCATCTATTCCAGGCAAGCTGATGTTTTTCCACACATCAGTGTCTAGATTGCAAATCACTAGATCCCTGTACCTCTGCACAAAATAAAACCAAGAAATCCAGAGCATATTCCACCACGGACTTCATCCTGCAGTGTACAGAGTATTCTGATCTTCACAGAGTAGCACCTACTTGCGATAGCCAGGTACTTAAGTGACTGTCAGATGGTGTTTTATTTGAATCACAGTGCAAAGCTAATGAGCAACCTAAAAACAAACCTCAGAGAGCATGCTTGGACCAGGGGAGTCTTACATTTCTCAACAGCCCACTCCTCTGCTTCATTAGAAAGCAAGGATTTTGGTCTTAAATGTTTCAGCTTCTCATGAGTCAAACAAAAAAAGATAAAAGACACATTTTTTCTGATAAATTCTGACTTTTTAACTTTGCCTCCCTCCCCCTTAAGGCAACTCCAAGTATCTTCTGAATTCTTTGTATTGATATTTTCAAACCAAAAGACACCAGGTCCTGTATTAACAGTCAAGAAATTCCAAAGAAATGGGTCTAGACCGAGTTCTGGAATACTGAGCAAGGTCAACAGTGGAGTTCAATGCATAAGATCACTGATCTGCATCTTAATAATTCTGTTATTCACTTTGGATTATTTGCTTCATAAACTACAAAATCAGTACAGTAAGATTAGCACACTGTATGGAAATAATCTACTGCAATATCTTATGCAACAGAGAAGGCATAATATCCTTCATTTCTGTGTCTTAATTTTGAAGATTTGCAAACAAGCAACTGAGTAGCTAGACCATTAACAATTTGTTTTCTCTGGATAAATGACTCAGTATTTTATAATGAGGTATGCAGTGCACATGCTATTTTAGTGAATTATGGTGAAGTACACAAGCAAACTTTACTTCCAATAGCTTAGTGGATTCAGTACTAATTCTCTGCAAGGCTTTTTCTTACAAAGGTATACAATGGTACATGAAAACTCAACTGTCACTCTAGTTCATTTGCAAATTGTACATTTCATTGTACTTCTTAACAGTTAGAAGTCTTGGCTTCTCTGCTATCTTATATTGTTTTAAAAGCTTTGGCCAATAGCCAGGCTGAACCACATTTTATTAGCAGCAGGAAGACAGGAAAAAGGCAAGCTCTGAAATAGTCAATTCACCAAGAAAGGGAAGTTCTATTTGCTATATCCACAAATACCCAGTCATAGCAAGGACAAAAGTTATTAGCTGCTGAGTTATTTGGTTTTTTTTTTCTTTTAAACATTCGTCTGAAGCAATTCAGAACAAGTAACTTGCATCACAGCAGTGGTCAAACCAGGAGGAACCACAAGAAACATTATGAACAAAAGTGGTCACAAAGCAGCTATGACATTGAACAATCAATGCAGTTAGTAATAGGCTTGATGGAAGAGCACTGCATGAGAAAGTACAAATACTGCAGACATTATATAATCTGTTCAATACAAATGCCACCTATTCTAACAATCAAAACTGAGAGTGACCTTGGATGGGATATAAAGACCTCATTTTAAGGATCTAAAGCAAGCATTAAGATTATGGTCACCCAGCAAAAAACAACCAAAACCTCAACAGGCCCCAAGAACACCAGGCTAGCTGGCTCGCCAGCCAGGAGGCATGGTACATAGGAGCAGTGTGCTGTGTGTGCAACAGGGGCAAAAGAGTTAGCCATTCCCTGAAATAAGGAAGTCAGCTAGCATGTTAGGCAACTTCTTGCCACTAACAGTTCCAGCAGTGCTCACAGTTTCTCTTTTGTCATTAAGTACTTCTAATGAAATCAAGATCAGTAAAAAACAGAGCAAGATGGACAATCCATGGTCTTCCCTCCATGTCAAGTCTCCTGTTCCTTCTCCTGCTGATTCACTACTGCTGACATCTATCTAACCATATGTGTCCAATCTAACAAAGCAAAAGATCAGATATGGCACATACTATGAAAAAATTCACAGAAAATTTTCTCAACCTGGTAATAAATGGCAGCAACTACCATTTAACAATAGAATTGAATGTGCTACTTCCTAGAGACAAAGGTACCTGGCTTCCTAAAATAGTTACAGAGACTTTACCTGAATATTATAGAAGTGTGAAATTCAGTTGTATTATTCTATTAAGAGTACTCCCTTGAAGGCTGGTATGCCAAAAGGTGCAATTCTCATAGTATTTCACTGCTAACAGGACAATATTCTCAACCAAAACTCTTAACTACACAGACTGACCCATCCCCTTCAGTGGAACCTCACAGACCCTGGTCAGGAAGGATCATCCCTCAGTGATGAAGGCTCAAAACTCCAGAGATGGATGTCAAAACATACAGAAGTAGATCTCCTTCACAGACTTTCTAGCTCCTATGAAGCCAAATTCACCTATGTAAAACATTTGTTTTATGTCTTGCTCTGAAACCACCTTTGAGATTCATTACTCAGTAGCCATGGAAAATGAGTCCTCCTAAAAAACAAGGAACAGCAGCCTCCGTTTGCAATAGCTATTTGCTATGAAGCTAATCAAATGGGCTTTTCTCATGTGTATATCTTAAAAAAGCTATCAGACATGTCAGACCAATATTACAGGAAGTTTTTAGGCTAATTCTATCATTATTTAGTTGGCCAGTCACAGTATGGATGCATCAGGTCATACACACAGGTGTTCTCAAGATGTGAAAAACAGAATAATGTTACATGATCTGTCAGACTACACTTTCATACTAAATGCTTTAGAGAGAGAATTAGCTACTTTATCTCTAAAACCCTTAAAGTTTATGTCATTATTGAGTAGAATTTCTAGAACTTATAGGATGTAGAGAATTTATGTTGATACAAGAGACCCAAAGGTAATAATAATTGTGTAGTTTAATTATTTTATGAGTTTTGTTTAATATACCCCAAATGAGATTATAAAGGTGCATATATTTATTCCTGTATGACAAACCTCAGCATCCAGCAATGAGCAGAACCCAGGATGCCTAGTTAATGTTATGCCAGCTGAAGAGAATACATAAGTCCTGTCCCCATTGTGGTGCAACACAGCACTGGGCCTTACTTCAAAAACAGCAGTAATGTCATTACAAAGACTGAACAGGAGTGTTCAGTGACAGCTATATGATTAGTTCTTCTGCACCAGACTGTAGGATCTCAAGCACAGGCGTTAGGGATTCTTTCCCCGAGGTCAGCCCACCAGTGCCATCCTCTAGCTCTTACCGAAGGGTAAGAACAAATTTTTACTTGTTACATTATCATGGAAGCCAACTCCCTTTTTAACAGAATCAAATTCTTCACTTCTAGAATGAAGTTTGATCTCTTAGGCACCAAACCCATCTTTCACCTCAGATTCATCAAGGCTGTCCTAGCTCAAATTACAAGTATTAGTTGAAGTGTGATTGGCCAACACATAGGAAGGATGAGGTCAGAGCAGATACGGCCCTTGCTGATGCAAAAGTCTGAATCCATTAACAGAGAGATGAGAATCAAAGGTAGGGTAAACCCAAAATGCAAGTCCTTAAACAAAATTCTCACTGGAAATTATTTTTATATGTCAGGATGCCAGGTACATATCCTGCTATTTCAAGTGTCTGTCCTACTTTTTAAAGATAAAATTTCTTATTGTATATTAGGTGACTGTCAGAGAAAATATCTCCACAGATAACGCATGGGATTAAGAGGTTCTCAGCCAATTTTACTCCCCTGTCACCAGTACAGAACATCAGATATTTAATACAAAAAAAAAAAAAAAGCTTTGAATCAGCTTAAGATACTAGGGTTAAGCAGATAAACTTGCACACTACATTCTCCACCTTCAATGAGAATGGTGGAAATAGGATACAAACAACTTGGACAGGATAAGCTACATGGAATTTAAAAGCTGCAACCAACTAAATTATTTCTGTAATAGTTATAAATGAGAAAAAACTTAGAATGTCTTGGCCCTGTTCAAAATGGCAGAATTATCAGCAGATACCAAATGTTCAGAGATTAGTGCTGGGAAGTTCTCTCAGCAAAATATGATCATAAAAATAAACAGTGAAAGAAAGCAAATGGAAAAAACTGAAGGCTTATATATGTATGTTATTTCTAGAAAAGAAACATAACATCAGCTACAAATTTTAGGTCTTAATGACTGGTTAGTCTGGCCTCACAGAAGGAGACCAGAGATGTAGAAAGAAATTTAACAGGACTCCTCCTGCTCTTTTCTGAAGAATTATCTGACTGGCATGCTTTCATGACAATCATTATTTCTCACCAGGGTTATATTTGTTTCTTAACATACACTGCTGACAATTACAACCAATTATTATTTTTATCCACTAGTTGTACTAAAGTAACAATTAGGAGTAATGGAGCAGGTCCCTAGTATTCTAAGCATCCCAATTTGGTTTATTTATATTTTGTTACTTGGTACTCATTTTTTAAACTTTAAGCTTAATTTTTTTTCCTCTTTTGATATTTCTATATATACTTATCAGTCCAAGTAACACTGAGAATTTATCTCATTAGTGTGATATCATGATACAGAAACAGTAAGCTATACTAAACAGGCATTGAATTTGCTAAAGAGAGTTGCATCTTGCTCACTGACAGTCAGAGACCCTTTCAAAAAGCCTTGTGCTCTGAAGATTCATGCATACAATGAATTTTACTCAGAGGCCAAAGTGGGCTTAATGTTTCCACAGGAATTTCTGACTGCCACAGGAAGTTTTCCTACATGCAGAAATAACATTAAAAATTCCTTACAAACCTATTCTCACTAACTGCTCGGTGAAAAAAATACAACCCTAGCAACCCCAAACCAGTTATGGTAGATACATATTGAAGAGCATTATCTTCTATCAGCAAAGAGCCACAGGGGAACTGGCTGTCACCATGAAGATGCAGATTTAGGTTCTGCAGATCCTTAATGCTCATACATGCAATGGCTTTGCAGGTATAGACTGCTCTGTGCCGAACAGAGTTGTCTCCTTCGGAACAAGGAGACCTTTTGGTGGTATCTGTCAGCTAATCTAACCACAGGCACTCCATACAGTAACTACACCCACTTTAACAATGGTAGCTACTGTTGCAAATGTTTACTTTTTAAAGACATCAACAAGCTACCATGACAGAAAAAATTACAGGAAAAGGCATTCAAAACTTCTGTGAGCACATGGCTAAAAATGATACAGCCTCAGTAACTCCTGTTTTGTCTTCTTTAAAATCTACAGAATAAAGTGAAAGTAAGTACAGAAATCTTACAGATAAGGGAGTGTTTGGTGAGACAATTTTTAAAAATTAAAAAAAAATAATCTGTGCCGTTAGCAAGCAGTGAAAAATATTTTTCAACAATAACCCACCAGGGCCCTATAACAAAACAAGAAAGTCAATACAGGACAACAACTCCTTAAAATATTCCACTTTTTCTTATCATCTTCAGTGGATTCCTGAGATTGTTTTTTTTTGAACTTCTGCTTTTCGAACCACTGCTTTCACATCTCACTTATAGCAATGTATTTCAGATTTTAATTTACAGTCATGCATACTCCTTACAAAATGTAATTCTTGATACTAATTAGGAATTACATACTGTCAGAGTAAGAATGCAATGAGCTCATTTCCATATGATATGGGTGTGGCTAAAGAAAATGGGTATCTTCAGTATTAGCTTAGTACAAATTGCAGACTCATTCACACAGCAGTGTGAAAGCATAACACAAGAGAAGCATTACTTTATGAGAATTCCATCTTATCATCAGTGACTTGAGAAAAGACACTATTCCATGCGAACCACATTTGATCTGAAAGCCTTTGCATTCAAATTTTCAGATTAACCATTTAATCCCAGACTCCTGGGTATAATACATTCTATTGTGCACAAGTGACTGTGAATAACAGTATCATAAAACATGGGCACCCCGCCATAACAAGAGAAGAATAACACTACATAGATCTAGAAAGATGCATCAAACTATATAGACAAATACTGGACTTACACAAAACATGCTAGTATATGGAAAGGAATAGTCTGATTTCATCAAGACATACCATGCAAAAGGAATTGGAAGCAGTATGAACCTTTATACAGTACTTGAGGGATGATGTAAGAGTAAGAGCTATTAGGTCAGCTGGTATCAGTTTTCCTATCTGTGAAACGCTCTTAAAAAAATGAAACTAGGAAAACTAATTTTTATCTAGTGACATGCATGTGGTCCTTCTAAGACCAGTTCATGAAAGAGTAGAAGTATTTGACATGAAGTCCTAAGTGGTAAAGATACCATAGTGGTGAATAAAGATGCCCTAATTATGTTCAGATTTCAGTTAGCACACTAACTGCCAGCAGACTATTCCCAGCCTGCTGAAAGTTTTGTGGGCCACCAAGAACTGTCATCTCTCTCCTTATAAAAACCAGTGTTCAGAATGTACAGCTGTACACACTGACTCCCTGCATCCCACTCTGACCACCATCCTGAGTTCTCTAAACCTATGGCTCCTTTAATTACAGAAAAAGTAGTAAGTGGAGACAGAGGGCAGGAGGGGGGAAGGTAAACTGAACTTCATGCAAAATGTCATCAGATAGCATTCACTTAATGTGAATTCAAAATGTTGTGTGGGGGAAGCTGCGGGTGGTGCCTTCACTTCTGCCTTTCAGCAATCCACTAGAAAATCCTTTGGCTACTTGTAATTTCTTGCATTTATTTTGGCAATTTTTGATTCAAGCACTTTTTCCTATTCCCATGCTTACCAGCTTTAAGAAATATTATCTTTCCTCTAGGATTGTGTAGAGTGATTGTTTAGCAAAAATTCTTATAATACCATCACTTTACTGATTACACCACAACTTTGCACACTGAAAGCCCCTCTATGCATAAGGCAGTACAAAAAGATTAAAAGATATGCCCTATTGGAAAAAATAAACCACACTGTGGAACAACCCCAAACCTGACATTTACTCATGTCCCACTACTGCATTATTCAAACATTCTGGTTATAGGTACTTACAACGTAGTTGGAACTAATCTCTTTCTAACCAATAGAGGGCCTTGAGATCACAAAATATGCTGAACATATAAAGTAGCGTTTTGAAACAAGTACTGAACACTAAGTAACACAAGTATCAATCATGTTGCCTGTATGTACAGTTGGCAGAATGCTGAACAATTTCCTACTGCTGTTAAAAATACTTTTGAAGAGGAATGAAGGAAGGTTTTCCAGAACTGGATAGTTAATATTTTACTGTCCTGTCTAATCAGCACCATAACTGAGTAAGAGCAATTACTGCTCATTACTACATTGTGAAATCTCCTCCCCCACAACTGCATGGGGTTTGGCTGGGAAGGAGTTACAATAATAACTTAAACTTTCATACATAATTGTTAAATAAAATAGAGTTGCAAAATTTACCTTTTTTAAAAATTCATCCAGAAGAATCAGGGAATGAGGAAAAAATTGTGAAAAATGCAAAACTCATAAACAGGAATAAGCACAGGCAATCATGTAACACAAGGATTAAGTTCAAACAACTCTAAAATATTAAAACAGTTGAGCTGAAAAAAATCTCTAAAATACTTATTTCAAAAATACTAACAGCAGCACTCACTGCTTGCTTTATTATCCTGGATAGGTATTACATCAAAGTAGCTTTACAAAAGCTTCTTCATTTATCCTAACCTACAAACATAAAAGAAGAAATAATCCTTGTCTTTGAAGAAGCAGCTCACATTGCTGAAGCTACAAAATAAGTATGATGCCAAAAGAGCTCGTTTACTTTCTCATTGAGACGACTTTGGATGAGCACCAAAGGTATTTTCAGTGGATTTCATGACAACATAATTATTTGGAGCACAGGAAGATACAGATTAATGTATACTTCAGTCAAAGAAAACGTGTTTTCAGTTATACATATCTTTCTCTCACCTATTTAACCTTAAAAAAGGAACTCAAGAAATAGAATTAAAATGATGCACTTAAAATTCAAGTTTAGCTTTATCTGGGATTTGAGTTAAATATTTAGTACTGACAGTCATCATAAATGCAGTAATTAGTACTTCAAGAAGTGCATGATGACAGATCCTTCTTTGTAACTATCTGCCCATTAAACTTCTTGCTTCATCAGAAATTGACTGTCAGCATTCAAGAAAAAGGTTGTGATTTTCTCTGTTATTGACCAGTTAAGTTACCAGTTACCACTTAAGATGTATTTTTCTTTAGTCACTTAAAACCAGCAACTACTCAGACCACCTTTGGGTAGCTAGCAGCAAGTCTGCGCCCATCCAATATTTTCAACAATAAAGTCAAAGCAGAACAGCAGGAAAGGACTTCAAGCCATGAACCAGCAACCAAGAAAAATTTGATTAAGAATTGCCATGAAATTGCCATCCATACTAAAGAACCCTGAGAGGTTATAGATAGGAAGCAGTACCGATTTGTGCAGTACCCTCAAGCACTGCTTCAGCTGAGATAGCAGCACTCAGCAAAGTCCATGGCTTTAAAAAAAAACAACAAAAAACCAAAAAAACATTAACACATAAGTGTACTTTCAGATTTTTAAACTGCTCTCCCACATAGCCTGAAAGACAAACATTGTGTTTGTTCTGCAATACTATACACTAGGCTTTTGTGGACTACTCATGTAAGCTCATCAATGCAATACTCAAACATCTCCTGTCCACAGCTGTGTTTGACCTCTACAAATTAATTCTGATGGAGCAGTTCTCTGAAATTTATACATTATTATTAAGCTTCCATTTCGAAAACTAAAATAATAATATAAAAATCCTTTCATGAATATTCCAAATATATGCTCTCACGAGGTTCACAATGTCTAAATATTCATGCACTGTAATGACAACATTTCCTTGCTTCACCACTGCTTCCATACCCAAAGGAACTAGTTTAAAATTTTGATATAAAACATGCAATCAGGCTCTGATGAAACACTAAAGCTTACCTGAACTTTACAGTGACATGAAAGCAGTGTAGTGCTTCTGTGAGACCAGAAAAGCTGGATGTACTGAAGTTTTGATAACATTAACTCCACTAGTAAAAATTAAGGTATGTTTAAGAGTAAAGTTTATCCAATGTGCCAAAATCAAAATAACCACAAACATTTTTGATAGGTTGAAACGTCACTTAACCTCATATATAAGCAAAAAAGCTCCACAGTTTTCTCAAACTTCTCATGAAACATATTTGAGAAACTTGTATAAACAAACATCTGTCTGGAAGATGACATTTCACTATTACACAGAAAAAGTAAGACCACATTGAAATTAGAATTTCAAGTAAGTAAATTTGGGCTTGTTAAGAAAGCCTTCTAAAGTAATTTTACAGCATAGTTTTCAAGCGTTTTGCTTTATTTGCCGACTTTATTTCAAAACTATACCTTTGTACAGAGAAGCCCTGCCTTTCTTGTTTTTGCTCTATTTATTAACTAAGCTGTTAATCCTGGAGAAATATGCAGGTCCATGGTTCAGAAGTACCTGTTCTACAAGAGAAACTGATCAAGTCAAATGTCAACATCCACTTTTTTTTTTTTTGTAAGATATCTACCCTCACTGTGCAGATTTGGAGACTTCTAGTATAATTCATGTGGTTGCATTTTATTCATTTATATTTGGCCCTTGACACCTTTAGCTCGGAAGTCAACTCTCAAAAACATCCTCAACTGAAAGTACTTCATTATCACAACTACGATTTTTCTTAGTTCCTAGCATGCTTCCCTAAAAAAAACAGTATGCCAAGTCTACCATCCATTTGAATTATTACATACTTATCCATTTGAAATAAGCAATCTAAAATAAGAAGTCAAATATTTTGGTTTTATTCCAACAACTCATTAACAAGGGTCATTATAAGAAATTAGGAGTATGATTCAGCAGTAGAAATGCAAACATTTCTATATTTTACTCAAAATAGCTCAAAAGAAACTTGAGTCCTGAATAGCAGATGCTTTATTCAGATTGTCTCAGCATGCTTTTGTTTTTGTAAAGAAGTATCAGAACTTGCTTTTCAGTTTCACATGTACTGTACTTGGAATATTTGGGGGGGTTTTGCTGTTTGTTTTTTATTGGGCGTGGTGGTTGTTAAGCAAGAAAATAACTTTCAGGGCAAGTTAAAGCTGTATGAGAAAAGCATGTGAGCTTTGTCAATCCCTGGTGTAAGTGTCTCATTTACGAAAGGATCATGAAATAAAAGTATTTCATATTCCATTTTGTTGCCACTAGCACATAAAGCATTTTAAAAATCCACATGTTAAGGACAAAGCCTGATACATAAAGCTCTATGTACAGGACAGTATTTTAATAGTTAAGTTTTAAAGCAAGACAAAAGAACTTTGCATGCTGTTGCAAGCATTTCATATATATTTCTCCCTACAAGAAAACTTTAACACGAGTACTGCTTTAACACACAGATATGTTTTTACCCATTACCTGGATCTTCCTATGTAGCTATGTTCCTTCAATGCTGCCCCCCAGCAGTGTTGGATTTCATACAGCTTCCATACAATTAATTCACAATTAACACTTCAACAACAAAAGGTAAGAAAATGTGATCGTTTGTGGACACATCTACCTGCTCTAGAGGGATATAGCACAACTGCAGCCCTCATCTCCTAGAGCAGACTGGTTTTTAATTTACCACCTCACACTGTCAGTGCTCCCAGCGCGACACAAAATTCAGCACTGGGTGGAACGGACAAGCCACATACTGCATACTGTACTGTGCCACACTTACACACAGTTCAGCTGTTTGTCAGAAAATGCAGTTACAGCGGCGTGATGTGCATCTGCACTCAAAGACGGCTGTGCTCCCCTCCTCAGGGCAGGGCACACTCAGACCTGACATACAAAGCTAGCATAAGATTACAAACTGGAGCTGCAATTTAAAGTTGCGTTTTATATGCAGTTCACTTGAAAACAACGACTTCCTGAGGCCAGTTTTTAGAATTCGTCTTCCTAAAATTCAGTGTATTATGAAATATTGTTAGGCTATTAAGAAAAAAAGAATCTGTGTAATTCATCTTTTGGAATCTGTCATGAATAAAAACCAGATAAATTTTCCCTAGTTACCTCACTTGAAAACACAAAATCAACTAAGTAGGAATACCAAATGTTGTCTCAAAAACTCACGTACAGCTGACAATTCTGATTATTTCAACTCAGTCACATACTCATACAATAAAGGGAAATTCAAAACAAAGTCTACCATATAGGCCAGAACTAGATCATAAAACAGAAAAACCAGAAGTACTACATTTTTCTGCCACATAAAGCAGCTTCCAGCAGGCTGCAACAAAGTTTTAAAACCTTCCTATATACAAGCAGAATGTGACAGAAATATTAATGTATTTTTAGCATTATAATGTAGTCTTTAAAAAAACCCTGAAGTAAGTCTCAGGGCATGTTATCAAACTGAATGTCACATGGAACATATGTCAATTGGAGGTTCCAAGAGGTTACTGAAAGTTTATTCCAGCTGGCAACACAGAAAAAGAAAAAATTACAAGTTTTCTATTTCTTTACAGAGCAGCTTTCAAAAACTTGAGGAATTAAAAGCAAAAAAGTTAAAATGGTTTTTCAGAGTATTAATCTGAAAGCAAAGCTACTTAAGAAACACACCCAAATTTGATTTCTTCTAACTTTCATCTCTGCCATTCTGTATCAGTTAAAGAAAATCCAAGGTTCTGGGTGTACTTTGTCAATTTGGTCATGAATCTCAACCTCAGACATAAACATCTAAGGTTTATAGATTAAGATGCTTTTAAGCATTAAAAAAACATACCAAGTATTTTTTAAAAAATCAAACAGCAAAGAGTACCTAAAATATTTATAATGCAAGTAGAGTCTTGAATTTGCAGCTAGAGTACTCCTAGATCTAGTACTAATATTACAACTAGAGCGGTAACAAACCTAGAAACACTTTAGGTGATAACCAGGCTCTGAAAAACAGCTATTATGGCAATCCAAAGGAAGAAAGGGCCAGAGGGTATTGCAACTTGGGTGGGTAACTGGTTGAAAGGGTTCCATATACCATCTCTGCAGACACAAGGTCAGTTTAAGGAGTTCCTATTCCCTACCTAAGTTATTAATTTTGATTTATCCCTATTGATATTAATCTGACTTCAGAACCAAACTTGGAAATACCACCACACATTTTGAAACTTTTAAGTTGGAGAGGAGAAAATGGAAAATTGTTGGTCTGGATTTCACCTCCAACCTAATTTAGGTAGTGCTCCAATTTCCCAGGATAACAAAACAAGACAACTTCTGACAAAAAAGCTTCTTTTACAATACACATGGTCTGTAATACAGATTTATTCCAGTGCAGAAGATCCCCCACATGCAGAAATGGGATTTACCATACTAAAGACTACAGTTCTGTATGATGAAGGAAGTCTTATAACTAAAATAAAGCTGCCAGAGCAGAAACAACAGTCCTCAAAAGCTGAAATTTGTTCTCCTTCAACCCAGCAAGATAGCAGGGTTGACCTACAGCCATGAGATTAAATGCATTAGAAAAGCTTAACACTGAAAGCAAGTCTACTAGCTTTTTTTCCTGTTTTCTGGTCAAGAAATTACCTCCAAAAGTAACAACTTCCTTTTCTTTTTATTTATTGTAGGAAGAAAATACTACATTTCCAGGACAGAAAGGAAACATGTCAGTATGACTAAGCATAAGAATAGAGCTTACAGAAAACTGCAGACCCTGTGAATTCAGAAGGCTCCCAGCTGCACAATCTGTCACTCCACAGGATCTCCCCACTAAAGCATCTTTGTAAGTCCAAGCTGCAGGTCCATCCAACCCAGCAGCCTATGCCAAACTACAACTATCTGTGTGTGCTGTGATAAAACCACAGAACAATCTCTCAGCAACTCCTCCCACTAGATTCTTCCCCACTTTCACCAGCCAATATGTGGCTTCAGGGATGAATGAGAGGAGGATACCTCCACATGAGTTTACTTATTTTTTATCTACTGTATCTGCCATCTGTTGGTTTGTATGTAGACTGCACTCCAGAACCTGAAGGCACGCCTTGAGGAATGACCCAAGGTTTAAGAGGTTTAAAAGACACTGAGCTGACCTCAGGCAAAAAGTAAAAATTGTGTTCACTCACCACACCACAAAACTAAAAAAATCCCTTATGTCGAAAATAACTCAGTACAGAAAATTGTTTAAATACAAGCTAGAGGTAAATGCCCATTATTAATGCCACCTTTGTGTACAAATGTAAGTCAGGGAACAAACCCCCATTGTTATAATCAGAAAGACTGTAGACTTGGGAATACAGTAACTTAAAAAATTACCGTAAAGACACACACACACACACCTTGAGCTTCCTGCTTCTTTTAAAACCCTTATGCAAGTATTAGAAGAGTTATAACCATCAAATCTGCTCCTGCAGGCAATTCACAAGAGAGAAGAGTGCTCAGGTATTCTCCTGAGGTATTGAGTAAACGCACTCATCCATAGGCAGGCTTTGCTTTCCTTATTTTTGCTTGGACTAAGTTTATTTTGAAAAGGTCTTTGACTTCTCTGAGCAGAAGACACTGCATGTTTTTGACTTCATGCCACACTACCAGCATTATTACACAAGAATGATTCAATAAACTCCACTGTTTCAATGTTCAGAAAATATTACACCAGAAATGCCACTATATGCAACCGAATTTAAACTACACTAAGAATTATCCAATTAATTATTCAATAAGTAAGTTCCACTCAAATCAAACTGGGAGGGAGAAAAACCGAAGTGACCTACTTGACCTTTTGGGGACAGAAGAAGGAAAAATTGATGAACTACAGTTTATGTTAAAACTCTAAAGGAAGCTGTTTGTGCCAGCAGACATTCAACACACACATCTGTCAGTGTTACCATGTATATACAACCCAGAAGAGAAGAAAGGCAAATTCCTCTTTATTAAGGTTATCCATTGGGCAACTATACTGGCAACAAATTCTTAAAAATAATGTCGGTTTGCACCATGGCATGTTAAAAAATGACTTCTAAGTCAGAAATCAGATGATTATAATTACTAAAAACTATAAAAACAACAACAAAAACCCAACAAAACAAACCAAATAATCAAAAAAAACAAACAAAAACAAACCAACAAAGAAGCCACCAACATCAACCAAAAACAGAACAAAACAAACCCAAATAAAAAACCCCACCAAAAAACCAAAACAAGTGTCCAGTTAGCTTCCTCCCAAACAGTAAAGTTACAACAGAAACACTTTGTGTCCCGAAGCATGTTTCTTGGGATCTCAGTAGCTCTTCCTGCCGTAGTCACTGAAGTTTCTGACAAAGCATAAGAAGTCTAATTTCCTGCTTTGCAAACTATCAAAACAACTGTCACTTTTTCAGCATTTAACAAGCACACAGGAACAGATTACTGTACTCAGATGGTGCTAGTGTTTTATCATCACACTGGAAATGGAACCTCAGCTATGAAAGGAAGCTGGCAGCAGAATTTAAGATAAACAAAACCAAAAAAACCACCTCAGATTTCTGAGGGAATCTACAATAAAAAGGCTGTCTCTTCTCAAAGCCCAGAGAACATGACCAGACACTGATCAAGAAAGATGCATTCTCATAATCTCTCAAACAGAAAATTCAATGTACACATTAAAGTGGTATTTGTCATAACAGAGACAGAATTAAGACAAAGAAAATTGCTAATGAAAGTTTAAGAAAGCTTCATAAGGATTCGTTCTCTTGCAAAGCCAGGAAACGAAAAAGCATTTTGCCAAAGTCAGCTGCATGCTTTCGGTTTCTCTTAACTGACTAAGAAAAAGCCCTTCTCTTTTCTTGCATTGCAGTTTGCAAAAATTTCCATGCAAAACAGTTCTTGAGAAGCAGAGATCTGAAAAACAGAAGTTACTTTCAAGCACTATTAAAATATCTGAGCATCTTTTACAAAGCAATTTGATTATTACATTAAAAAAATTAAAATGGCCAGACAAAGTAAACATACAGCAGTTTGTTTCAAAAACTAGAAGAGGGAAACGTGCATGCGACTTATTCTTACACAACCTTTGCACTGAATTGTTCCAAGTAACACAGTACACTGGTTGACTTGAAGTACATCACAATTAAATAAACCTAAAAGGTACTATCAGCACAGGACTGAATTTTACTATACGATGTCACGGTTCAGCTTCTCCTTGGATGGTTTAAATAATAAACAATTTACTGCACTGAGCCATTAAGAACACAACCAGAAGTGTTTCACTGGAGATGAGGACTTTTTCTTCCACTGCAGAACACACTCACTGGGACTGTGCTTGGTGTCACCTCTTGATTTTGCATCAAGCCCACAGCAAACCTACCATCTGCTAAAGATTCAGCTGCATGAGCTAAGCTAAAAATGGTGTAAGGTACTTGCTACCTGCAATTTAGCTCAGAAAATTATTATAACAATAATTTTAAAGATTCATCTGGGAGAAGAAAAACCTTTAGATCTGCCTTGTTTTTTAAGGCGAAGTTGTTTTCCAGTCCATAAAATATAAATATTTGTCCTACAGAGTAATTTTCTTTAGCAAAAGAAAACTTGTGTCATTCACATGTAATACATTTAGTTGAAACTGGTACAGTAAAGAAAACATCATATAATTCAAATGTTACTGTGTAACTATCAGCTAGATGTTTGAGTTACAAGTTATTTCCAGTTTCATGATGTAGACTATGAAAGTAAGCTACTTATACATATCCTATGGATAGCTCTCATCCATAGCACAGCATACCATACTCTCTTCTCAGTCCAGGTCCCAATAAGCAAAGAGAGGTGTTAATATTTATGTAACACCCTTAATTTTAAAGCAGTGTTCTAACTAAGAAGAAAAGAAGATCATGGAATCTAGCCCATGAATGGAAGTGTCAAAAAATTATGATGAATGCGGGAAGCAAGTCATCTGAACTTTTAAACTTTATTTTATTAAACCAACATATCCATCATTTTTGTCCCTTATGAAAGGCAGCAAAACACACACGTATGAGAAAAGTAACTATGTCTAATTTAAAACACAATAGCACAAGTGCCACTAGTGTCTGGGGGGTGAGGCAGGGGGGCAGGGAAGAGAGTGTTACCTTTGTCTGAATCTTTTTCTCATTTCACGTATTCACCAGTTAGTACAATTTTAAGCAAATTGTGGTATTTTAATGTACACCCCCTCACTGCTTCATTTGATCATTAAAAGCACAGTTTCTAGTGTGAAACATTGTTAAGTTGTCATAACATCAAAGTATATTAGAGCTATTCCGGTATTAATGTTGTGATCTCAGTATGTACGTACTTTGCAGGACCTCCTTGGTATTAGACACTATTAAAGAGAATTCAGTAAATTTAATTAAGTTTTCGATTGAAACATAGGTGTAAATAAGGCAAGAATATGTACTTAGTTTTAGATCTTATGTTCAAAAGTAATCTGTAAAACTGTGCACCTATAAGAACAACTTAAACTAGCATAGCATGAGTGTCTGAGCTTTCAGGTAAGAAGCCAGTATCCTAAGCCCACCTCCCAAAATCCAGTACAGAACCTAATTACAGAAATATTTTGTCCCTCCTTTTCTCCGTACTGTTTAGTGAAGAACAACAAATGGAAAACACCTGAAACACCAACAAAGGCAAACACAGAAGAAGAGGCCATAAATTATAATGCTCAAGAGGTCCAGAGTTTCAGTAAAGCCAAGCTCCAACTCTTTTCCTTTCCACATCCCACTGGCAGACACAAATCCTTACCTACACAGACTACAAATTTCAAGGCTGTCTGAGAAACCATCCTGTCTTACAAAAGGTCCAGTAGATTGACAGTTTGAAAGTGCTGTCATTTCACTTCAGAACTAACATAAAAGCTTTAAGCCTAGTAACTTCACAGCAATTAATTCACTAAGATACTCTTTCTGCATCACAGTTTTAACAGGAATTCCTCAAACTAATGCACATCAGTGAATTTTTATTTCAATTTATTACCAGTTTCTCATGAAATCTCATATAGTTTGACCACCACAATGCTCTAAAATTAGAGAGGCAGTAAGTGAATTCTATGCTTTCAAGTGTGTCTTAATCTGGTTTCCAGAGCTTTTCCACTTCATTTTATTTCAGAGTTCTAAGAGAAGGTTAAATTAACATTGACTGAATTTTCTATTTCTGTTTAAAAACCAGCTCATAATTTCTTAATGCAACAACAAATCCTGGCCTATTAAAATTACTATCTTAAAAAAAAAAATAGGTCGATGAAAGCCAGTTCTCATCACAGACATTTGATCAAAAGCACCTTAAGCAAGATACGTATTTTGAGAAAAGCAAATTTTCTGCATTATTCTTGGAAGAATCTTAACTACTTCCAACTTCAAAGTAATTATGTAAATAACATTTAATACTGTGTACTCATTCCTTAACAAGTCAGAATAAACAACATCACTTGGAGCAAACTGGCTGATAAGTGGTACTTTGTCAGCACTGTCAGCTTTGGAAAAAAAGGGCAGGACATTTCTGAAAAAGGTGTGAGACTACTAGTGACTATTTTCCTGTATTTTCCTGTTGTTCCCTTCCCTTCCCTGCCTTTACATTAAAATAGCTTCCCAATTCACATGAAAGTATCCAAGGAGCAGTTTCATTTTCCAAAAGATGTCACGCCTCCCAAAGCCTTTCCAAATTTAGGCTTCACATTTAAGTAACTAAATCTGTATTTCAGCTGTATTCAAAACCAACCTTCACTTTTTTCATAAGCAATTCCAGTTAAAGACAGCACAGTAAAGACAAAAAAAACAGAAGAGGCATTCCTTTCCAAAGAACACATAAATTAAATACCAACATGAGAAATTCAGAACTATTAAAACTGTAACTAAAAAAAAAATTGAGTAACTAAAGTGAGGTTTCTTTTCTGTATGAACATTCAGACAGAAGTGTATCAATCTAGAAGGTAGCAATACAAGACAAAAATGAATTATAAAACTCCAGTATTTAAAAAGAAAAAAATCACTGAATGATTTTTTTGACATTTACTTTGGGAAAAAAGTTCACAGTAAAAATAAGACTACAATGAAGGAGAATCCAGCTGGATATCAAAGCAAAACAAAACAAACAATAAAAGCCAAGAAGAATTTGCTAGTTTGAAATTATGGTTTCTGAGCCTTTTACAAGTACCAGCAAGTACTTAAAGCAGAGATGAGGCCCAGCTCATTTAATCTTTTTTTGATTTGATGAAGTCAAACTCATCTACAATTGATTTCTATAATTCTCTCTGTACACAATGATGTTAAAGTATCTTCAGGAAGTAAAAATCTAGTTCAAGAGAGTATTTATCCTTGTGCTTTATTGTTTTTCTCAAGCAAATTCTTCACCCTTTGTGTTAGACTCACTGGACCAATTTGCAGATTTTAAAGTGACTTCATGTATTTGCCAGCAGCCATAACAGCCTTTACTCAAAATTAAATGAAAGGAAAATGGAGGGCTAATTATATTGAAGGACATGAATTCTTATTTGGAAAGATGAGATTGTACCATCTGCCTTATAAGTTTCATGGGTATTTTCTGCACAATTGTAAATGAAATCTCAGTCAGTTTTGTGTTGTCCATACTTCCATAATTTCTTGGAGGATTAAATATCAGAATCCATACAAAAAAATCAGCAGAGCCTAAGCCACAGTGTTGTTTTTTTAAGCAACACTTTTAAACATAAGAAACACAAAGTAGTAGTTGAAGTGATAGTAATGGAAATCATAAAAATATGGGGAAAAAAAGCCCAGTATTTCACTGAGCGAACTGACGAAAGGGTAAATTTTGCCACTTGTTATAGAGGAAGTGTCTTTCACTCAAAGGAAATCAGTAACAACAACTGAATCTGAATTCCATGAGGTGCTACCAAGAAACTCATCAGCACTGATTCAACACATGAAATGGTAAAGCAGCAACAAATTAAACAGGTGATAATCAAGAAGTCTGAGCATTGTGGCAGCTGAATGAGTTAAGAGTTCCACTTGTGAGATTACTCCACTGTGCTCTGACTCCTCTAAAAGGACTTTCAACCTCAGTTGAAACAACTTGACATAGTAATAATTCTATCCCAGAATTTGTCTGATTATTACAATTTTAAAACCCAATTTAATTTTATTTACTTTTCTACACCATGTAAGTTTTACTTTAAAGGAAAAAAAGTGGGGGAAAGATGTCCGTATCTCTTGCAACTCTAGAAGGTGCTCCAGTTTAATGCCATTTTCACATACTGAGAGATTACAAAAGGACTCATGTAAAATTAATGCATGATCAGACATCTTAGAAGTTTAACTACCATCACTGAAACACATTTGCAATATGCTCATTTTCTAGGCAAAAGAATACAATTCTGAAAGTCCTTTACAAGACAAATGTCTAAGAAAAAGAGGAGAATGAAAAAGCATTTTCTGTAACAAATACATAGATAACTTACTACATTTTAATAAAATATTCAAAGATTAGGCAAACATTTGTGATCTCTAAAGTTGTCACACTAATTTTGTTTCTTACCATGAGAACTTGTATGACTGTAGCAGCGTCTCAAATATGGAACAGTAACTGGGAAAGCAGTCTCCCATCTTTAAGGAGGTGTGTGCAAGTACTTTTCAAATCATTATGAAACCACAAAAATATATACAAGTCCAGAAATAAAAACTAGTTTCCAGGACATACTGGTGTGACTACAGCTGGGGGAAAGTCTGCATATGAAACGAGTCGTGACCTTGTGACTTACTAATGGACTGTTTATGGAAATACTTTTCTCAGTAAGTTAATCTTTTACTAGGTATTGGAGTGACCTGACTCTGAACTAGAAGCTGAAGACTCATGTCACCCATTGAATTAATTGCTACATTAAAATGTCAGGAAACCTGGGACAAGCAAAGGGTGACAGAGCCCCAAGTCCATGCAGACATCAGAAAGCAAACATGCCTTTGAAATGTTGGAACAAGGCTAATAGCAGCCCAGGACCAGTGAAGAACACACTGTCACATAATCCTGTCCTGGAAAATCAAAAGCCATTTACCATAGTCAGCATCAGGAACACTCAGATTTGTAACACAAACTGTATCACTCTGAATACTCTCTGAATACAGAGAAGGTCACCACTTCCAGAAGACACACTTGCCATACTTGCTTAGTATGTCTGGGTTAAGCATTAGCCAGCCAGTCATGCACCTACACAAAATTAGAAACAAGCTGCTGTATGAATATGGAATAGCAGAGTTCTCAATTCTGATTCCTTGGCTGCCCACTCACAACTACTGAAGAACTAATGCAGTTACATAGAAAGGGTTAAGAATTTTAAATCCTGTAATTATAGATTATTTTAGCAAGTGCAAGTAAGTATACAGTAGCCCAACAAATCCTTATCAAAGTCACCATGGTAAGAACTAACCACTTCCCTTGTGAGAGCCAGCTTCATCCCCTCCCAGTTATAAAAACATGCCATTTATTTGAACATGGAAAGGGAGTAACAGTGCTAGACCCATATTGTCTCATTTCCTATTTCCTTTTAAGTATCAAAACACAGGTCTTTTCACAATGAGATTCAGAAATGCAGCAGAAATGAAGCATACATTGGGCCTTCAGGAGATAAAGTGAAATGCTGGTTCTCTAACATGAACTTAAGTGTGGAAAAAGATCAAGTTCTATAGAGCTTCCCCACCCCCAAAGTGATTATAAAGAAACATGATGAAAGATTGGGCAGACTGACAGTTAAGAAAAATGCCAAAACCTTGCCCGATAATAACTATACTGAAAACTCTGACTACATAATTATTTGTGGTTTCAAGCAAAAACCAGTAGTTTAAAAAATGTTAACAGCACAAAATTCATATGCCTATTCTATACCTCCATCAGATCAAAAATTTGTCATCATGTCTGATGCACAAATATTTTGAGATCTGGAGGAAATGGTATCTTCTCAACCAGAGATAAACCGACAACACTTAAGGAAAAAGAGAACCTGTCCTTCCTAAGGCAGCAGGAGCTGTGTTCTACCCACAAAGGGGAGACAGAACAGCTGGTCCTAAGCAGTACAACCAGTTGAGCTCTTCCACACAGATGACATGTCACATCTCTGAAAATGCTGCTATAGTATATAAATCAGTCCTCCCTCTGGTTTTAGCTTTGTTCCAGTCCAGTCTGCCTACTTACTAGTTGTGCAAATCAGAGCTTTACCACTTTTGGCTCTTTGATCAGAGAAACTTAAGTGTAGCTTTTGTACCAATGTTAACCAGAAAAGGTAAATTTGTTCAGTAGTCTTTCCCCTCATAAACATTAATGGAACAGACCTGAATTATTTCCCAGTAAGCTGGATGAAACAAACTGAGTATTTTTTCAAAATCTTATAGCTCCCTAAGTATAGCTATTTATAGCTAAAGGTCCTTGGTACATTAATTAAACAGTTACAGTCTCACTTTTGACCACTTTCACCATTATATCCTTTGAATACAGGTTTTAATCATTACAAACCCAGGAGTTTTAGATATTTACCAAATCAGCATGCACCAAAACACTGTAAGCATAGCCTAGGCAAAACCAACTCTAGTGTGCCAACTGAAACACAGATTTCTGTGTAGGGATTCTGTTACAGCCAGGAGGTTTTGCAGTCTGTAGCACTACATTACCAAATGTTGCACCGTTCTTTTTCCCTGCTAAGTTCTATAGATGTATGTAGTGCCTGAAGCATCAGAGGATCCAGCTTGCTAACTTTACAAGTCCTGGAACAAGTTTTATGTAGCTGAGTGCCACAAGTTGCAGAGAACTTACCTAGCCACTGTGAGCACAACAGCTATGGTAGCTTCATCCTGCTGCCAGCGGCTACACAGAGCTGAGGAGCAGAGAAAGGTCACAGAGTCATATGTAACTCCACGGGGGGCATGGTGGTAAATTCAGGTGCTGATTTTCCTCTGAAGTGGGATTTGTATTTTGAACAAAACCCACACTAGTTAGTCATGTACTTAGTGAAAAGTGCCTTACTTTATTTCAGGCTAAGGTACCAACATTACAAGTATGATAGATAAACATGAACACTTGCTTACAAAGAACACCAATAAAGCCTATAAGGCTCTACCACTGTTTAAGGTTTTTACTAGAGGCTCACTCACAAGATTAAAACCTGAGTTTTTGTGCAAGTCCTAGCTATTTATAGTTCTTTAGGTCTCAATTACTTATGCACATGCAAGTATGCTAAATACAGTTGAAATACCAATGCATACAGCTAAGCTGCTTCCTGCAAAGAAATACTTTCAAAAAATTATTTGTCAAATAAGTAAAAGACCTATTTTGATGCAGCTCCTATGGAACTCTGTCTACATGATAGAAACTGGCTGATTTCCTACTAGTTCCCCTTGCTAGTTCCTCAACAGTTCACCCAGTAGGCTGAAAGGAAGCCAAAAATCTGAAAATTCTGGCTGTGCTCTCCCCTGCAGTCTTGATTCCCAGGGTCTACAAGTGGCTTGCCCTGGCACTGGACCTATATTCTCATTTGCAGTCAATTTTAAAATAAAGGAATGCAATTCACATGTAGCTGATTTCAAAATGTCAAAGCAATTCCCCTTCACTTGGCTTTGCTGGGCATCCTCACTAGCAGCAGAACTGTAAAATGCTGCCACAAACATGCAACTCAGAGCAGGTCAGAACAAGCAAACAGTAGAGCATACTAATTTACTGCTGAGACACCAGGGTGAATTAAATACTTCAGCACATTTACTGGGACAAGATGGTTTGCCATTGTACCTGAACATGCTGGAACTTAACCACAAGCTTAAAAGACAAACCTGACAATACAGTAGTGTGGTTCTGCTTACCATACATACACTTTATTTTTCATAAAGAGCTAATCTATACTTTAGAATTTTCAATATAAATCACAATGTCAAGATCAAGTATAACTGTACTTCAAATTAGTTTAAAAGATGAACAGTAAGCAGTTTCATTAGTTTACTATCATGAATTAAGACTTGGTTAAAGACACTATTTTTCTGAGAAATGCCAGTTTTCACAAAGGTTCATAACCTTATTGGTAAACTGTATCCCAAAGAGCAACAGCCAAGGAAAGTTACTGTCACTGTTTTATTTGGAACAGACAGTAAACATTCGGATGAGATGTCATCAAGACCTTTTTCATGGACATGTCTATGGGCAATGTTCAGATCAAACCTTTCCAACATTTTTTTTTTCTTCAGAAATAGAAGTCCATCTTCTACTGTAGAAAAGAGACAGGATTTGCAGGAGACTCAAGGAGTCTGCAAATCCTGACTTCTCTCCATTGGTAGAATAAAATGTCCCCTCAGACTGAGAAATTATTTTGCCTAAAATAATGATCATCTCATGTACAAGGAACACTTCACATTTTTTTATATTACTACTCTGGTACTTTCTAAGCCTTTTTCCCGACTTGGACTCACTTTGAAGTACAAGCAGAAAACATTCTTTTTCAGAATTAAATCCTTTGCTATCAGCAATAGAGCAGAAATGAGTGACAACAGTAACCACATTAATGCTGGCATGCAGCATAAGCCAAATGCAATGACCAGGCATGAATCTCCCAAACTGAACACTTTGCCATACCTTTCCTCACTCAGCTTGCTGAATGTATCAGTGTACATTGGTTTACAATGCTGAACACATCCTTACATGAAAGCACCTTACAACTTTGAAAAGATGGAAGACATCTTAGTTTAATCCAAAGTATTTATTATTTTATTATGTGCCCTCTTACCACAAAAAAGGGTATTTAGTCTGTATATTTATCTTCACAGTGAGAGAAACCAAGCAGATCAAACTCTTCCGTACTGCTTCGGCACAAGGCATTTCTAAAATGACAGCCCTGAAGGCCACTTTCATTGCTCCCTGCCAAAGCTCTGCATGGCTTAAGGGGTCTCATTTCATGCTTTCTTGTCCACAAGGACAAAGGGGAGGTAGAGTGGGAGCTTCTTCTCCCTCTTCTTTTACTACTGGCCTAAAGCAAATGCAGAACAATTTGCATGTCTTTAAGATCTCTTTTCCATGTACCCTTGCTCTTCCTCCCAAGAGCCACTGGGAAGGGTAAGAAACATGCAACTGCAGCTCCGAGTAAATTTTTCTCCAGGGAACAAACTCTAGCTTTTAGATAATTTTAGGAAGATGTTTGAGGAAGTGTGTAAACAAAGCTGTGTGGAGCAGAACGTACAAGGCCACCAGTCCTAGCCCTAACCTTGGAGGTTCAAAGAGAAAGCAAGTTATCCTGGTTGCTGTGACCCTGCCAAAAACCAGGACCCACGCCGGGCAGATAGTGAAGAGCTTGGCTGCATTTACTGGCCATTATAGAAACAGTTTCCACACCATGGAAAACCTAATAGAAACCCCAAAGCCCTCGCACTTTCTACAGGCTGGAGCATTCAATTTGCCTGCAGAGGTCAGGAGACCTACTGTAATGAGCTGTTCATTACAAATCAATGCAGAATTTACAGTTAAAGACCCAAAAAAATCAATATTGATGCTATATTTACAGAAAAAGACATTTTCTGGATCTGTATGGAGACATTATTGAGTTATTTTAAAAATAAACTTATGCATATTAGTACAGTTTTAAGAATAACTCCATCCAGCTCCACACAATTATAAAACTAACTCTTCCCACTTCCATTTCAAGTATGAACTGTGAAAGAACTTTACCCAACTACAGAAGCCACCCCCTACATTTTATTTCTATGAATAATCCAACAAAATTAATATGCAATACAGATCCTTAATATAGAAGATCTTTTCCAAGTTTTTAAGACTACATTAACACTGTCTCAGCAAGTTTCCATGTTAATCAAAACTGCAATAATTTCTTACATCAAGCAAAGAAATCTGTAATCATAGCCTAGACTTCTGTAGAGGCATTTCCTTTTGTGAACTAACAATCATTTCAGATCTTTATTTATGGAAATATTTAAGACACTAATTATAGATCTAATGCAAAGTTAAAACATGCAACCAGAGAAAAAAGATTGAAAAGACTATTAATAACAGGCCTTGCAATTCCACTATCTAAAACTATGAAATAAAAAAAAAAAAATTGATAAATGGAGAAACTGTTTGTGACTATATAAGATTTTTCAAACTACATACTCAGCACCCAGAAATAAAAAATACTGTCACAATTCAAAGCAATTAAAATATTGTCTTAGCCATGGCAGTAAACAAACACTAGCCTGCTAGACTGTCTTAACCTGACAAGCTCAATAAACTGTACATGAACTGCAAACTGGATGTCACTGCAAGTTTCATCACACCTTTGACAGATATTTATATTTTTGTATACATCTCCAAATAGAGAACACTTACCTATTATCTGAAATATCATTCACTGAACTTAGAAGCCTCACTTTTAAAGAATACTAAGAATTACTAAAAAATATTGTGCAGACGTTTTATTTGCTGTGGAATAGGAGGCAACACAAACAACTTGTATAAAAAAACCCAAAACTGTCTCTCAATTTGTTATTAGAAATTAGTGTTGGGGTTTTTTTTTCCCTTCAGCATTTTAAATATTTAGACCAAGCTCTTTCAGCATGTGAAAGGAACAGTCCCGGATATAGAAACATGATGGTTATACAGGACTGCAAAAATCATCAGGGTGTAAGATGGTATTTCAGAGAAATACCTGCAGAAACAAAACACATATATGCACACCTTTGAAGGTGAACTATCAGCTCCCAAAAGTACCTGATCATTGCTGCTGACAGCTGAGCAAGAACTCATTTCAGTTTGCTCAAAAGCAAGATGATTGGGGGCTCAAGAAGAGGATGGGGAAGAGCTC
The DNA here is from genome assembly GCA_013398995.1 of Alaudala cheleensis. NCBI lineage: Eukaryota > Metazoa > Chordata > Aves > Passeriformes > Alaudidae > Alaudala > Alaudala cheleensis. The sequence goes on along the minus strand of VWYE01017602.1, from coordinate 89,344 downwards.
AGGAAGCAAGATGTCAGATGTCAGTGAGACCAAGCAGATGCAACTCAGTTTCAAGCACTCTATTTCCACCTTCCACACTGACCTTGTAAGTTACAAGGAGCTGCAGTACCAAGAGCAGGGTGTAATCTATTGATGGGAAATACTAGGAAAGAACTGAAGCTGTCCAGCATAATAATCATGTTAGCAGTCATTTAACTACCAATTAGAATACCAGGACAAGAGAAATGAGAACAGAGAGTATTATGCTGTATTTCCGTGAATGATTTTAATAGTTTACACTTCAGGGACATAAATGAAATATATGGAGACAATGTGAAACAAAGGTAGATTGACGTGAATTACAGTTTAATCTCAGAAATACTATTACATTCTAAGTTTAAACAAAAAACCCCCACTTTTTGCAAACATCTTAAAATCTTTAATCATTGAGCACACATTTAATCAGTGTTCAGCATGCTGAACACTATCAAAACAACTGGATATTAATAAGCCAAAAAAGAGAGGGAGTGATGTCTATGTCACCTTTTGTTAAGACAAATTGAAAACTATTTCATCAATTTCCAGACAGAAGGTAAATAATTTCCAATTTCAAATTGCTCTTAAGTAGCAAGTAAATAGAGCTGCTGTGTTTTCAAGACATTTTACAGACAAGATCCAACAAAACTGATCTTCTGACATCAGGCCAACAAACAAAAAATCCAAAAAAAATAAAGCAAACAAACCTCCAAAACCTACAAGCCAAGAAACAGACCAAAAAAACCAAACCAAAACAAAAAAACCCATCCAAAAAACAAAATCCCACAAACCCCTCCCCCCTACACAAAAACTAAACTAAAACATACCAAAACCCCCTCAAAACTCCAAATATACCAGTCAAGACACTTCAGCACCAACCAGAATTCTTCAGTTCTACTCATGTAGTGTTGTGAGACTGGAAAGAGTAAGCAATCCTGCAGGCAAGACACTCAGCCCCCGGGCAAAGATAAAAAGGGAGGGGAGCAACAGAAAGTAACTCTCCACTTAACCACGTTCTCTAGTCACACAGAGACAAGTAATGAAGCCCTTTAAAAGGCTTTCTGTCCACTCCGCCTTGAGCGAAAGAATGAACTGTAATTCTAGAGCTTTAAGTGAGCGCACAGCAGATAAAAAGTAAATTAAGATGACCCTCGGGTCTCTGCAGAGAATCCTCTGAGAACACTCAGATTAGCCTTGAAACTCAGAACTCAAACCAGATCCGTCCTCTTATCACCACTTCTGCTGAAAACTAGCTTTACAAGTTTGTTAAAAAAACAGCTACATGGCAATGTGTAATTTGTATTTTAAACAAGCTTAAGCCAAGTTTCACCAATACTGGAAGCCAGTGAAAGCCAACAGAAGCATTCCCACATTCATTCCACCCCCACATGCTCGTTTCTACTCCTGCCTCATTGCTCCCCTGCAGCAACATAAATCTCTGCACAGCTGCACCATTACTTTTGAAAGTGTTAGTACACCAAAAGGTCTTGTGAAGTTCAAATCCATCATACAGAAAGAAAAACTGGTCTTCAAATCTTGTACTCTCCATGTTTGACCTTTGGGTAAGATACAAATGCACATGTCTACACACAGGTATTGCACCAAGCAGCACTTAGACTCCACTGAGTGACAGTAGAGACTGAACCTTTAGTATCACTAAATCCAATGAGACAGAAAGCTCCAGATTAGTTAGTTACAATCTATTTACTTTGCACAGGAACAAAGAAACTGCCATACCAGATCAGACCATTTAAGCAGAACCCTACCACTTGCAATAACTAAGAGTGATAAAAATCAGACATGGTAGGGGGTGACCCTCTTCCAAAAGTACTCCCAAGCCACAGAGCACAGAAGAGGTAGAAAGGCAATCTTCTCTCACCACAGTATCCGCTCAAACAGGAAGCAGAAAATTTGGTGGTTTATTTACACACATGGTTATAAACATTAAGCATTAGAGAATTGGATAAAATACAGAATTACATTTTACCTTAGCTGGAAATAGCCAAGATCAATAATAAGCTATATTTTTTTACCTTAGCTACATTCTGACAGGAACCGAGAAAGCATTTCAGTAACAGAAAAATCCTTGGCCATGCTGTGAGGTCACTGTAGCTGCTCTCTCTGTTTCCACTTCAACTCCCAGTGCTCTGTTAAAAGCATTCACACATCCTCCTCTGACAGTCATCAAAGGTGCTACAAATTGATCAACAGGGCTGAAACTGATGAGCTTTTACTAGTACACTTGTACATACAGACAAAACTTGTTTTACATTGTGACTGGTGTCTCCAGCATGTGTCGAACAGCAACTGCATAAAAATACAGTATAAACATCTCCAAGGGCTGCCTTGCAGCTGAACAATATATCTAGCACATGCCTTTTCAAACACCTAATTTTCACGGCAGTCACAAAGTATGTGGTTACTGCACACAGAAGAGATGAACTGCACCATTTATTTCCTTTAGTTTTTATAAAAACATGATTACATGCTGTACTTGGGGAAGTAACAAGATATCTACACCAATTTCAGATAGGAACATCACTTTAAGATCTGGATGATTTAAAAGCATATTGTTAAGCTCACAGAGAAGGAGGTGCGCTTTTCCCGCACAGATTTCCCTCATGCTACAGAAAAATCACACCATAGTTATCACTGAATTCATTATTTGGATCTTGTTATAAACAAAAACTATATACTGACTGTAAGCAATATATATGGGATAAGAGATCTGAAGTGCTTTATCCTATTGAAGATGCAATGCTTAGGACAACAGCTCCATTATTCTCTTACAGTGATATAAGATAGCTTACACCCTTCACTGCGTTTAGTGAAAATATTCACTCTACTGCCTGACAAGCACAATGCTTGAGAGCTTAAAGAAAAAGAAGGTAATATTTACATCTATAATTCAAGAGCAGTCAGTTTCACTTCTCAGCTTTATTTTGAGGCTCAGGAAGGTCTTCCAGCATAAACAGAAACAGAGAATCTATTTAAAAGGAAGTAACTGTAATACCAAAGAGAATGATAGGGGGACTTTGGAGCAAACACAGTATCTTCTAACTAACAGTAGATCCTTACAGGAAAGTACAACTAACTGTATTCAAAGCCTCCCCATAAAACATTATTTAAATTATGCCTTTCAGTATGCCTCTTAATAAATATCTCGGCAACAGCTGCCCAGGCAAATTTAATGTTACTCACATATAAATTAGCGTCTCTCCTCCAGCTAAAATAAGTCAATATTAAAATTAAGGCAGATAGATGTTTTAAGTTTTTTAAACAGCTTGATAAAGTACTACTTGGTCTAATATCCATTTATTGGTAACACAGCACACAGAATTACTGAGATACTTTACATGAGAATTTATAGGGTTTTTCTGAAGGGCAATAGTTGTTAAAGTTGTCATGTATTTTCACCTGCACTTATAATAAACTCAAAGTAGATTCACTGAAATACTGAAGAGAAAAATCTGTTCTAAGATTTGTTAACTTTCCTAGTCAAATAGCACCAAGCACTTTCAAGTATTTTAATACATCGATTTGCCCAAACGCATGTACTTAAAAATAAGCAAAACTGTCCACGTGAAAAGGAAAAAAATTCCACAGCTACTTTGTCATTGCTGCTGTAGGATCAGCTACCGAGGAGGGATGCACCATTTCAGCACTGATGTGATATACCTTGACCTTCCTGCACCTCCAACGTCAAGCCTAACTCCCATTTGCTATCACTGTGAGACTCCACTGCTTTAAACATATTCTTATAGTCTTTTTTTTCCTTGAAAGCCATGAAACTTGATATAATTATATTAGAATTTGCAGTATATTGTAATTTCATGACTTTATAAAAACAAAGATGGTGCTAAGACTTTATAAAAAGACAAGGCACTCACTAACATTTGTACATCATTCCCCTTCCCCAAAAGGAATGAGCAGGAATTTGCAATTTCCTGCTAATCCTTCTGTAAGTACAGAGCCGTTTCTTATCTGCACAACCACACCATAACAAGTATTTTAACACTGCCCTAGGAACCGACCAAAATCCATCTGAATTGCTGAGAATACATATAAACAGGACATTGGTCTAGAAAACACTTCTTATTACATTATTCCCACGGTAATTCAACCTTTGAAAAATATTCCTGAGGTTTGACTGACATAACTAAAAAGAACACACGAGTCATAAGTCCAAACACAAATGATATTTTTATGTTTAAATGATTAGTCAAACCAAGGTATCACTAAAATAGGTCTCTGGATGTTAAAACTAAGTTCCCAAACTACACAGTCCACATCAGATAAAACCTTATAAGAGATCCAGGTGAAATCGTCACCTTCAAAATTACATGGTCATACTGCGGTACCTACACACACACGCACCAACCAGTAATACTCAGTGTGTACACGTTAAAGCTGTTTTGTGTTCTGAAAACTTAAACTGCTTCACCATTAGCATAAGTTCGCTTTCATCCTGAATACTTGCACACATGCTGAACAGGCGAAATACTGACAGTTCACAAGAAAATTGACTTGTCAATTAATACATATTAGAAGGCAAATATGGGCTGCAAACACCAGAGCGCAGAGTATAATCACTGAAAGTTATCACCTAGACTAAGCCACGACAAAATTACTTTCTCCTACAAAACAGAGAGAATATTTCTCCTTCAAAGTCTTTCCTCTTCTTACTAAAAGAAATCAGTTCTGCATTATCGCAAAGCTGCAAATTAGAATCTGACTTCGGAAAAGTCCGCGGGAGGAGGAAAAGCACAAAATAAAAATAAAATAAGGTCGGTAACTCAGTTTTGCAGCAAAGTGCTCGGGTAGCGCGGGCAGCGCCGGCAGCGCCGGGGGAGCACCCAAGGCAGGCGCTCAAGCCGCAGCCCGGCCCCAACCCCGCGGGCAGCACCGCGCTCGCTCGCCCCGAGCCCCAATGGCTGCTGACACATCCGGCCGCGGCCGCGCCACCGCCCCGAGCTCACACTTCAGAGCCTTTCCGGACTCCGGCAGAAGTCAAACACAAACGCACCCCGCAGCCAGACGGGCCGCCCCCCGCGGCTCGGCTCCCGCGCAGCCCCGCACCGCTGACAGCTGCGGCCGGCGGACCAGCCCGGCCCGGCCGTGCCCCCCTCTCAGCCCCCTACCAGGTGCCCCGGGGGAAGGTGGGCAGAGGGCGAGCTCCGCCCG